>WHYT01013259.1:81310-152853 GCA_009806455.1 Tetrax tetrax
AACTTCATGAGGTTGGCACGGGCCCACCTCTCCAGCCTGTCCAGGTCCCTCTGGATGGCATTCCTCCCTTCCAGCGTGTCGACGGCACCACACAGCTTGGTGTCATCGGCGAACTTGCTGAGGGTGCACTCTATCCCACTGTCCATGTCGCCGACAAAGATGTTGAACAGGGCCGGGCCCAACACGGAACCCTGAGGGACACCACTGGTGACCGGTCTCCACTTGGACATTGAGTCGTTGACCACCACTCTCTGAGTGCGGCCATCCAGCCAAGTCCTTATCCACCGAGTGGTCCATCCATCGAACCCTTTTGCCAAAGGAGCTTCAATAACTGGGGGCTGCTCAACAACCCTCTTGCAGTTTGCCAATAGGTGTAAGCACTAATTGCCAGCTGGAAAATTACCCAAATTTGGCTGGGCTAAAACTATGGGAAATAATTTCTTAATGATTCCATACTGTAGATATTACACTACTACCAAGGTTCTGCCATTCCTTTGCTTTTATAAGGCTGAATTCTGCATTAGTCTTTCTCATAAATCATGAATATATTAGTCTGAATTTCCAATAAAGTCTCCAAACGATAGTTACGATTCCTGTTAATAAATGGGACTTTTTAAAGATAAATCTACTTAAGAAGTAATTGCTCCGGCTTATGATTTTATAGCCTTCATCAATTCTTTACACTTGTCGGTAACAGTGGACTGTGACAGGTATATTGTACATGGGGATCTTTATATACAATTACTTGTGTACATGTTCTACAAATTTATACATTTGTTCTTACTGTGTTAGATTATGCAACGTCTGAACCTGCTCCATAGCAATGGTGCAACATCTAAAGTTAACCTGTAGATGCCAAGACCCCAATTTACTGCCCTCACCCACAGACTGAGCCTTCCCACCACAACTCATCTTTACGAGCATTTGATACTGCTTTTTGCTTTTCCATATCCAAATAAAGTCAATCAACTCACCTGTTGCTCACCAGACCTTTAGAAAACATGCATGAAATAAAAATCTGGCAGAAAGAAGCCAGCAGGGGCTGGAGGAAACTCATTGTTTCCTTCTTGTCTGCACTCATTCCCAGTGACTCACTAACAGAACATACATATAAGGCAACTGGGCACTGATGATAAAAGGAAGAAAAAAATTCCAGACGTAAAAGTCTGGATTAAAAAATAATGAAAATTAGACTTAGATACAATTGCTCACTTTGATAACATACTAGTCAAGGCTATAACTTTATGTCCTGGTGGAGAGATGGCCTAGATCCCATTTCTAGCCCTGCAGAGTTATAAACCTTAGGCATGTTACAGAGGCTGAACAGTCTGTTTTTCTCCTTTCTGGATTCAGGCCAGTATAACCTTGGAGGCAAAGAAAGAAACTTTTCTCTGTCAGTATTTAAAACAGTGGCTGGCTGAAGCCTCTCAGACGCCTGGAATGTGAAGGTTGGCCCAGAAGGAAGCACACTGATGAGTGCAGGTGCAATGCTCTTTTTCTCTGCAATTTCTTACATGGATGACACCACAAATATGCAGTATCTAAACATCTAAAATACACGTGCACAATGAATTAGGAGAAATGGGCAGACCAGATGCAGTTAGCTACTACTTTGCTATAGCACTCTGAAAGTGTTTGTGTAGAAATAAGCCTCCTGGTTTAAGAGAGTAACGCAAAAATAAGTCCGACAGTAGCTCACTTCAGCCTTCTGTTGTATTGTTCCCTGTTACATGTTTACCAGCACTAAATAATAAGGCAATATATCAAAATTGTATTCAAAAGGGATTATTTTCTTTCACACTCTGATTTTTCAAGTTTCTTACAAAGCAAATTGTAGAGATGGCATTACTTTGCAAGGTTTGACACTCCCAAAGCAAATATTCAACAATCTTAAACATAATCTCAATGCGCATCATCAGTCAGAATCTTCCTGACTCTCAGCTCTGATTAAACGCAGTCTAGTTTGTTTTTTTTTTCAGGAGTGTCAGTGTTTTTTCCAGTGCTTGTGTCACTACAACACATAAAAGAGACATTATGTACAGATTTATATTATTTTCCTTAAAAAAAATTGCAACATGATTTTATATTAGTTTAGTTTTGTTATGACAAGATTTGAAATAGAAATACATGCACGTATTGATACTATTATTATTCTTCCTTGCTTTACTTATTTTCATATGACCAGGTAAAGTTTTTTGTTCTTGTCTAACAGTAAAATTTTTACTTTCAGAGAAAAGCTGAAAAGTCAGAATGCCAACTACTACTTCTCCTTTTCCCTTGCTCATATACACACAAAAAGCTAGAAACAAGATTTTAAAGCCAATTTTGTTCTTTTTGGAAGCTGGCATAAGATTTTTGAATGTTTGCCATACATACTGTATGCAATCTGGCTAGACCCATACAGGCAGAGGGCATGTAAGGTTTTATTCTACTGTTCTTACACAGAAGATTTCATATAGGGGAAATAAAAATAAGGAAATATGCTTGGGATACCTGAAAATGTAGAAACAGCAAAACAGTATTAAAGCAAGCACCTGAGTAGAGCCAGTAGTCTGCCTGTTGGTCTGCCCACCCAGAGTGTGTTCAATGCAGACTGTGCCAATGTAACTGAAAAGTCATATGTCATAATGTGTATGCTATGCTTTTGCAGATATAGGATAGCGCCAGGCCCGTCTCAATGCATTTTGCAGTATTTTTGTGATTTTTTTGTTATCATATTTCCTTTTACTCTGGCCTGTCTATGCTACATTGGTTACCTATAGTGATCACATTTTAGAATAACTGTGGGGAACATCAGGCACAGATGTTAGAACCAAAGTAGTTCTTCATATTTCAAACAGAAAAAAAAAAAAAACAGTCTTAATCCAAACTAGAAATCTACTAAGTGGTCAAAACTTCAAGTAAACCTTGACAGTAATGTCTCAGTGCAGCTTTTACAAATGGATCTCTTTAAAGTCTACTATTTCATAGTACCCCTATTTAAATATCTCAGTAACATTTCTTTCCAGTTGAACTATTATCAGCTGGGAGCTGTCTGAACCTTTCTTTCAAGCATTGACTACTGGTAGGATTTTAAACAAGAGTTAAGATACAAGTTTGACATGGCAATGACATGTTTCAATTAAGATCTGCTAATTACTATCCATCTTGCTAATGTATGATTTGAAATAGACTTGTGATTTCATGATACTAATGAAGGAAATATAAAAAAGAGGGGGGGGAAAGCATTCTCCCTTAATAAATCAGGAAACTGAGAGTTTATTTGTTGAGGGGTTGGTCCCTGCTCTTTACTTCAAATCTCCTATGGTCTTTTAGTTGTAAATCTCTCGCAGCATAGCTGATGAGATCTGAAAATCACCTGATGCTTTCTGCCAGATTCAAAACTGATGTCAAAGAAGATTAAATAGAATCATTATTGAACACAGCCTTCCAAAAGGTACTACCATGTTTTCTGCTACATAATTCAAACGGTTCTGTAACTTACATGCTACAGTCATCTTACACATGAGTACACAGGCAAATACATAAGGAAAGAGAAATTTATGCATTATATTTTGCGGACTAAGATTCACACACATGAAGTGTGCTAGAAAAGCTGCCAAATTCCATTTCCATATCTGGAAATCTCATTTCTGTAGTATATCAGGCTCTCTATTAATGTAAACAGTTGAACACCCTCATGCAGCAATGCCTAGTACTAAACTTTTATCTTTAAATGAACTGTAGGGCTTTGTGCTGCTAAATAAAGGAGCACATTTTCCCACATTGCAACTTGATGTAGTTTCGAAAAAGCTATCCTGATTTACAACAGTTGACAGTACATCCTACACAATCCGTGACATCTGAGAGTAGTAACTGAGGCGGTAAATAGCATCACTATTAAAAACTCTCCAGGCTCCAGCAATTTACCTTTGCCTTTTACACAATTCAATACTGCTTATCACTCCTAATCAATATGGTAATAAATCATTGCATTCTAAACAGAGTAAGTGTCTGTTTAACTATCTTCATTAAAATTTAGACAAAAATTAAATATCCTGGGCTCTCACTCTCCATGTGGTTACAGACTGCAGAAAAACAAGTCATGGAAGAATGCATCTCCTAAGTTACCACTATTGGCATCCAGAGTCCTGGCTACTTTAGGAGCAAAGTTCTTTGCACATACTAAAACACTCGCTTCTGAGCAGGACTGATTGGCCAGAGATGAGCGTGCTGTTAAGGCAGTTCTGTTTGTTTAGAATTAAGTCAAGTGGCAACAGATGATTCTGCATGACAATGTACTACAAGCATACCCATTGTGTGAGCCAATTGTTTTATTTTGACTGAATGAGAGGAAAGGAATAGTACCACAGCTGGAGAAATATCAGTTTCACCTTCTGCTTTTCCTTAATGACACTTATATTAAAAGAAACATCAAACAGATCCATCTTCATAAAAGTTGTGTACAACATTGTATTTGTTTGTTGGCTCTCTTAAGACTGGTTTTGTATTTCTTCCCATTTCCAGATGGGCTTTTTTGATCCATGGAGGGAAGGAAAGGGAGAAGAGTCTCTGTAACTGCACTGATTCATCCATTCATTTCCAGAGTGTAAACTGATCAAAGCTAACAACTAAATTCATCCTAAGGAATGGAAACATGAGGCTCCCACCTCACCATCAACTGAAGAGCCTCTAAAAGAACGTTAAATGTGCAGCCCTATTTAGATGTGATGATGATTCAACTTACAGAATACAGCCCAAAACAAATCAGCATTTATTTTATTCCATATTAGAGAACAAGTGTGTATACTGAAGGATATTATATAAAATACTCACATGTAACCTCGAAACCTACTTAAGTCATTGTTTGGCTTCTCACATTCAATGACACTGGTGAACTTCAAGGGGTCAAATTCTGAGTCCTGGAATAATAAAAGTGTTAATTACTTAGGGCAAAGACTTGAAAATTATAGCCAAAATAACTTTCTTTTCTAGTTTTCATAATATATTAAAGTTCAGATTTTTTTTTTTTGAAGGCAATCAAATCACACTGACCACTGGCTCTGAAAATCAAAGGGATCTGGGCACCAAAACTCCTTAGATGCCTTCCAAAATCTCCCTTACAAAGATGACTTTTTGGTTCTGCAAGTGGAAGAATAAGAGTTTCTAAAAGCATTAGATAAAAGATACCAAGCCCAGAAGTCAAATCAATTTGGTCTGGAGTGGTCTCAAAATATTTGGTAGTATCACTATACTTCATGCTCAGGGAAGCTACTGAAAATCTAGGAAAACATAAGTCAATATAGTGCCAATTATGAAAAAGTTAATACGAGCTTTTGAAATATTAGCACAACTTCTTAATGGCTTTATGCCAACACGGAAAAATTAATCTACTGCAGTAAATTACACACATATAGCAGAACAACTTTTTCCTTAATTAACAGTTAAAAACCTTGATTCTCTTGCTCATTAGTCTGAGGCTGGTATTTTTGCTGACTATATATGTTTACCTGTAGTTAGCACCTTGATTTATCTGAGTTAAAACATCCTATCACGGCATAATTACATGATTTTTGTTAAATAAAAATCAAGGTTCTCCCTTCTTTGCCAGACAAAAGAAACTACACATTGAAATCAGAGACACTTGGTTCCGGTGCTGCTGAGAAGCCTGTTTATCTCCATTAATGAGGACTATCTTTAGAAAACTCCTTTGCACACCACTTGAATGAAAGAATCAATTGTGAATTAACATATTATCAAGCTTTCAACAGTGATAGCATTTCAAATGTTACGTTTTATAATGGTCTTGCTGAGCAGCTATAAACTTCCGCCACTACTTTTTAGAGCACAATACAGGAATAGCTGACTGAAAATCAGTAACCAAAGGACAGACACAATCTTATTCCCACTTCTCTGAAACACACAGGTGTCTCTGTTTTTATGATATCGACTTTACTCAGAAGGTGAAAAATCCCAGATTTTAAATAAGAGATAAAAGAAGCTAGAGGATATGTCAGCATCACCACAATGCCCTCCTTCATTTTTCTACCAGTCACATCTGGAAGAAAGACAGCCTTACAGTACATAGGAGACAATTCAAACCACCCATACTTGACACTTTTGGAAATCTTTCCTGTATTTTCAAGATAAAGAGAACCATGAAGATTGGCTGTCACTTAGAGACAGCTACAGCTCACTGGAGGAAAAAATCACTTTTATATACAGAATTCAGCTTGTAAACAAGAGGGAAAAAAAAGAGAAATAAAAACAAAGGAAAGCTCTTTGCAAAGACGACAATTGCTATGCTAAGAATCAGGCTCCCTAAATTATGCCAAACTTGGCAGTCAAGTGCCTGAGCCTTAGCAAGAAATCCAGATGATCTTCTCAGCACCAAATACTGTTGGTGTGTAATCTTATGAGGTGCTTCTCCTGGTTAGCCTTAAGTTTCTCTAGGTGACTGAAGTTTGATGCTGGCAATGCTCAGAAGTACCTAGTTCTACAGAGGCACCTAAGACATCATTAGGCTGTAGAATGGGACAGCTATTGCAAAGCCACATGTTCAACCTCTTTGACTCTCGTTCCCCAGCTGCTCACTTCAGACAGGCACAGGCACCATCAGTCACAAGGAAGGAATCACTGATTACAATAGACATCACAAAGATTTCAGGCCTTGACATCTGAAGCATGTTAACAGAGCACCTAAACTGTGCACTCTGCCTGTGTCCTTGCCTCAAGCAAAGGTTTGTGTTACAGAGACACTATACTAGAAGCCAGTGCTGGTTTTACTTGAGCTTGTTGGAGAGGGTGAAGTTCTCCCAAGTCACATCAAGGCTTGTTGTGCTGGGAAGGCCTGTGTTGTCTACATAACATCTGCTCTGCTCCCCCAGAACATGTTCTTTGCCTTCCTTGCTCCAGTATGCTTCTTGGCAGAAAAAAAATAAAAAGAAAAAAGTACTGGAAAAATAATCTACAAACATTGTTCAGAGTGTTTCCGTAATATACTGTCTGTGTGCCTAAGTACTCTGTTAAAGAAAAGTCACTACTGCAGCTTAAATTGTAAATTTTTAAATTGGAAGGAAAAGAATAGACTGGAAAGGAAAACATTTTTTGTCGTTTTATCTTAACATACTATATATAATATAGTTAATTTAACACAGATTTTCATTCAGTGGTCTTACAAAAAGAAAAGAAAGAGTTCTCAGCATCTTTGCTTAATGCCCCTGAGGTAATCCTAGAGACACCTAATAAAAAAAACCCAATGTAACCAAATACAGGATTTCTATGGCTGCTGGACTCCGCAGAGAGAGTATGGGTTTAGTGCTGTACAGACACAATAACTTCTAGAGCAGTTGGAAGTTTGCAGACTGAATTCCCTTTCTGCTAAGAAAGCCTGCCAGCAAAGCCAGCAACTCTACAAATAATAAAGAAATCTACTTAAAATCTAGAGCTCAAGTCTTCACAAAAAAGAAAGATCTTGTCAAGACCCACCTGACTTCCCCATCACTACCATGCAACACAGTCTTTTTCTCGTCTCTGTTAGATTCTTTTAATTTATGACTCAGTTTTAGAACTAGAAGTTCTTTATCGCTAAATCTAACCGTCTGTCTATTTGTGTTCTGTTACAATTAACTTGAAATATGTGATTATGATCTTTAACCAGATAATATCTGGCAGGAGAGAAAATCCAATTAGAATAGTAGTTTACGTAAGGAAACAAAGCTGCTGAATTCTGATTTATGGCAAAAGCTCTTTAGTTTATTAATAAATCAAACAGCTCCATCTCTTCCCTGTGAAATGGAAGGGTAGATACACACTGACGACACTGTTTTGACGTGAAAATGCTTTTTGGTAAATGAATGAACAAATACGTTAAACACTGCTTGCGTATGACTGCTTTCAGTGGTTATAAAGAAGCACAAACTTAATAGAAGATTTCACAATGATCAAAGTTTTGTTCCTTTTTATTCTGATACTCACACTTCAGCAGCAAATGAAACATAAACTGTGATGATGTTCTCATGTATTAACATCTAAGAGAAGCTGCAGTTAGACAGAAGTTAAAGCCAGAAATGTTATTTTAACAGTACAAAAATCATGATTTGTGTGGTTTACTGGGTAAAAGTCCATGAAAAATTAAATTCTCCTCCACTACCTTTAATTTTTCTCTTACACTGAATTTCTGCATCACTGTCATGACACAGAAAATAAGATTAAAATATGTTCAAAAATAGAATTTCTCCAGACTTTTGTGCAGCAGTGAGTTCACATGTGATACATCACAATTTTCAGTGTCTTACTTCCCACTTACAGATCTGTTGGGCATTAAAGCTGTCCCAGTCTCAAAAGGGATGAAAAGTTCCATGCCTAGGCAGACTGCAATCTGAACTGAAGCTTTATAGTACCTAATTTCCCTAAAAACTTGACTTATTTGGTGTTTTCATCGCCTCTCAGTGCACATCAACAAGCAGTCACTCACAAAAAGCAAGCTGGAGGCATTTTTAAATTTTATTTTCTGAAGCTATGTAATGGTGTCACATTTATTGTACGGTACCTTTGTATGTCTCCCAAGCTTCTGCCTTGTGCACTGCTGATTTAAACAACTGACTTTCTGGGTGATATAAATCTGAGAGAGATTAGCTGATTGCAAATAAGTTCCCTAGAGTATTTCACAAAACTGTTGGATGGCAAAGGCCAGGGCTAAATTCTTCATGTCACTCAGATTTTTCTGTTAAACAACCTGTTCTTATTATCAGAATTGAATTATAAGAATGAATCCCTGTAAAATGTAGATAGTGCAAAATATCTTCCTTATGCTTAAGGCAGAGTTCCTACTACCAGATAGAGCTTAATTCAGAGCACAGACTGATCATTAAGATGTTGCAGAAAAACTATGCTTGAAAGGATACATGAAGGTCACTTGGAGAAACAAGAAATCTAAAAGAAGGGCCAGAAATTTTTATACTAGTTTCAGTGAGTGTCAACATTGAAAAAAGCCAATATGAGCACCATGAAGTCTAAGATAAAATCAAGTACATCCAATTACTTTAAGAGAATGAAAAAGAAACAGCCACCAAAACACGAAAGTTTTTACTCCTGCATTAATACTCTAAGGCTGCACACAATCATATTCCCACTTGTCCACTCTACATCCAGGCCAATCAATCTTGAATTCTTCTTGAAAGACCTAGAGTATAAGAGATGGATGATATTTAGGAGTCAAGAAATGCATGAAGCTGAGAAAAAGAACTGAATCCTTGTTTCGCTTTGTTTTGAGCAAATGGGACTAGTGTAAACCCCTCTGCCCATATTAGTGTGCCCAGCAGTGTGACTAGGTGGCCAAGGAGGCCAATAGTATCCTGGCCTGTATCAGAAATAGTGTGACCAGTAAGACTGGAGGAGTGATCGTGTCCCTGTACTTGGCACTGTTGAGGCCGCACCTTGAATACTGTCTTCAATTTTGGGCCCCTCACTACAAGAAAGACATTGAGGTGCTTGAGTGTGTCCAAAGAAGGGAAACGAAACTGGTGAAGGGTCTAGAGAACAAGTTCTATGAGGAGTGGCTGAGGGAACTTGGGTTGTTTAGCCTGGAGAAAAGGAGGCTGAGGGGAGACCTTAGCGCTCTTTACAACTACCTGAAACGAGGTTGTAGAGAGGCGGGTGTTGGTCTGTTCTCCCAAATAACAAGTGATAGGACAAGAGGAAATGGCCTCAAGTTGTACCAGGGGACGTTTGAGTTGGATATTGGGAAACTTCACTGAAAGGGTTGTCAATCATTGGAATAGGCTTCCCGGGGAAGTGGTGGAGTCACCATCCCTGGAGATACTTAAAAGATTTGTAGGTGCAGTGTTTAGGGACACGGTTTAATGGTGCACTTGGCAGTGCCAGGTTAACGATTGAACTTGAAGATCTTAAAGGTCTTTTCCAGTCTAAACAATTCTATGATTCTATGATCCTATTCACACTATCTTAGCACCTGCAGGCTCTAAAACTGAGTACCTTCATTCTTTTCCAAATATTAGATATTGCCTCTGCTTTTTGACACAGTAAGTATGGATATAAGCATCATCTATATGGGCTCCAATTGGCTTCTCTGCTGGTCTTTGAGATGAATGCCGTTCCTCATGTTGGGTTTGAGTTTCTCATCACCATCATGGTATCACAGCAGTGTCACTCTACAGCAGGGCTCCCAAGCTGCAGTGACAATAGGATGCAAGTTACTTCAAAGAATAAAACCACAAAACATGTTTGGTTGCCTTTGCTCTGGAGAATGCAGAGAAGGACTGGATGGTTGGTAAACACTGTCTAAAGAAACCTAATGACCACAGGCCTGCACAAAGGGGATGAGAAGGTAAAACTGGTGGCATGCCTTGTTCAATGCTGCATGGCCTGGCCAAATACCAGGAATCTGTTGCTGTGACCACCATGGCACAACACAATTCTTTTGCTGTGGCTAAGGTCTTGAAAGAAACAGAGGTTTCAATCATTTCTTCCCATACAGTTTGAGAGTTTCAGAAATAAAGAAATACATCTTTCTGTCAACCATGAATGCACAGAAATATTCATGGATATTGCCATATTGTGGTTGTTCACACCCTGCATTCAGAAGCCTTCAGTGACTAAACGTGATCTACTTCACTCTAGCAGTAAAAATTCTTTCTTACCAATAGCATTTTAAAAACTGGTCTTGAAAGTTTCTGCAGTATGAAATGATGCACAGGATACACAGAGGAGTGAAGACCACTTCTTGCTTCACTCTTCTGCCATATTATGTCATATCAAAAAAAAAAAAAATAGAGAGAAAAAAAGAAGTGTTTTAATTCAATAATAGAACCTGACTGTCCTTAAATATCTGACTTCACATTTTGATTTTGCCAAAATAGGCTTAGTTCACTGTCTTTCTCTGGAAAAGTGCTGACTTTTTAGGAACTCGTATTTGAAACTTGTCAAAAGGACACACAGTGATACTTATATTAGGTATTTTATGTACTCAGGGATTCTGCAAAATATATTTCATTCAT
Organism: Tetrax tetrax; assembly: GCA_009806455.1. Taxonomy (NCBI): domain Eukaryota; kingdom Metazoa; phylum Chordata; class Aves; order Otidiformes; family Otididae; genus Tetrax; species Tetrax tetrax. The sequence continues at coordinate 92,308 of WHYT01013259.1, forward strand.
TTAGAAATCTTCCTGCTAGGAAAATGTTTAACACTCTATTCATAAGTCCTACTTCTTCCAATTTCTTAAAACTTAGGGAAATTCATTTTTACTCTAAGGAAGGCTTATTTTCCTTATAGAAGTAGACTTAGTCAGACTGCAAAAAAACCTGCTACGTATTGATTCTTTCAAAGCTGAATTTCGAATTAAATTGCAGATGTAGAGGGTTTTGTGACTAGGCTTTAACAATGCTTTACCTATTAAACCTTATAAAGAGTTCCATTTAAAACAGTAACTTAGGTCTGCTACAACTGGGGTTTGTCTCTGGCAGAAGCACAAATGTACACAGGAGAAGAAAACAAAATCAAAAGGGGTTTATTTAAAATTTTCCTTAAAATAAACCCCTATCCCTTATCTCTCAGGTCACTATTGATGTATCACCCTCTGAAAAACTTATATCCTAAAAAGGCAGAGTTGAGGGGAAGAAAATGTTACAATTCCTCTTTGACAGAGTGGGAAACCAACAGGCAGATGGATTAAGGAACTACAGAGATCTGTCACAAAAAAAAAAGGAGACTGAATTTAGCTCTCTCCAACATGACTTTGGAGCTTCTGTGGTAAGATCATTTTGAATCTCTACAGTAAAATGTCAACCTTTCCAACTCTGCTGGCAACCTCACGAAATTGTCATAGCTCAAGAAGCAAAACTTGCTGCTCTGCCAAATGAGTTAGTTTGACAATTACACAGTGTTCAAACAACATATTCCCCTTCATTAAATGCATGTTCTATGGCTGATTTAATGGCCTGCTAGTGATATTAATAATGCATAGTTATTAAAATGTTTTCCTTTATTCATCTGCCCTACTTTACTGCTGCAGAAACTAGAGTTTAATGTTCAGTTTAATGTTCAGAAGCATGAGCTTCTCAGGATGCCTGTGGGTGACAGTGACAGTTACCCGCTTATCACATTGTGTTTACTGGGTATGATGGGGATCTTATCGACTTCTCCCTGCAGTACAATTGCTGGGTGAGGCCTCTGGGATTTGTTTTGGCATGTATGTCTAGAGGAGACAGAAAGGGAGAAATGAAGTCACAGGGACAACTGAAAAGGAGTATTTAATAGACAAAAATCTGACTCAGCGAGAAAAATAGCTTTCTAGTTTAAAAGCTTTTAAGTGCAATAAGAACGCATCCCCCTAATGCATGGGTCCATCCTATTATTACTTTATAAAGCAGTACCCCCCATTTAACATTAAAATTAATCTGACCTTTTATTAGTGTGCAACTGGAATTGCATATTGATTTTATGTATTCAAAACATGCAGACTGTTTATATACTAAAAGAGTGAAATGTTTTAATGTCTACACTGCATTAGTCTCTCTGGCAGAATTTATCTGTACCCCTAATTCACAAGAAATGGAAGAAATAGTTTGTTCTATGCTATTTAGGAACTAAACAGATCGGAATAAGTTGTACAGAATCTGATGTATCTTTACATCAGAATTTAATAGCTTTGTTTTCCACACTGACAATTACTCCTATAATTGAATAGTACTGTTTGTTTAAATGGAAGAGAGATGTTCACTATTCAGAAACACTGGAACAGCTGAGCAAGCCAAATACATGTTAGGGGGCTGATCTTCCTCTGGCTGACCTAAGTAAAAGCTTCCCCCTTTGCAGGAAACAGCACAATATCCAACTTGCTGGAAAAGAAATGTGTTGCTTGCAAGGCCTAAGACCTCAATAATTTTATGACAACTACCTGAAGAAACTGCTGTTAGTCAGTTTTTGTCAGGAGACAAAAGTACCAAAAAAGTGTCAATAACGTTGAAAATACACGCATGCATGTCCTAATGTCCCTTGGGATGACAGTCATCCTTAGTGACACACTGAAAATTACAGTGGTGTGAATGAATCCCTTTGCTGACTATAGTAGTGCTGGTGAGCGGTAAGGGAACAGAGTATGTCAAGGCTGAAACATGGACCCAGACTTGGACAATTAAGAAAGTGGTATTTGCTTGTCCCAAAAGCAAGTCACTAAAATAAATGAATGGGTTTACAGTCTGTAAGAATCAACCTCAGCATTAGCTCAGAGCTTCAACTGAACCACAGAACAAGCCTCTCAAGTGCTTGCAAAACTCTGTGTACAACCCGCACTGCTCCTCCAGAGGCTTTTCACTTCATGCTTACAGACTTGGTAACACCCAACCCTCCTCACTCTCCAGTGTCTTCCTCTTTCTGGAGAGATTTCTAGCAGTCTTTCTGCTTCATTTCATAACTGCTGGAAGAAAATTTCCCTTGATTAGTGGCAGAAGCACTACACGGTTCTTTTAATTTAGTAGCACAACATCTCAGGTCAGCTTCCAAATACACCTTGGTCTACTCCTGCTTTAGTCAGGCTGCTGGCCAGTCTGACTTCATGTGGGATGAAGGTCTGCCAGATGAAATGGGAATGGAAAGGACTAAAATCCTTCAACAAGAAGAAGGAAATGCCAAGCACCTCTCTTACATCATATCACAAATAAAAAACAGAACACCAGAGTCCTGACAGGAGAAAGAGTGGCTGGTAATGAAGGCTTTTCCTTATGAATGGTAAAACCTAACAGTAGCAGCTGTAGCATCAAGATACAGTTAAACACACCAAAGCCTGGCAAGTCCATCTCAACCTGAAGACAGGGAATCTGGATAAACGTAGTTTTACCTTGTAAGGCATTATGTTTAAGAAACATTTCTAGGATGTGAGGGTGCATGTTCTCTCCTTAATCTCAGCTGTTTCTGTACTTACCTCAAAGCCTGCAGAGAGGGTGGAGGGGTGGCTCTGAAGATAGCCACAGTAGATAGAACAGTAAATCTGAGGGCAGCAGGGCTGTGGTTGGCATGCATGGTACGTGGGGGAAGTTGGGATGGCTGTAGAACACTGAGTAAGAGCTTCGCTTTCCAGTCTATCGATTCTCATCTGTACACCTTGTTAAGTGTGAAGTTAAACCATAAATGAATATGAACTCCTGAATCGGAGCACAGCAGAATAGCAGAGTCTATTACTCTTGTGTAGGCTTCTCTCACCAGCTAACTTCTCTGGGCAGATGTCATCTACCTGGACTTCTGCAAGGCCTTTGATGCATTTTCCACAGCATTCTTGCCACTAAATAGGAGAGACACAGGTTTGATGGATGGACTCTTAGATGGATAAGGAACTGGCTGGGTAGCTGTGTTCAAAGAGTTACAGTTAATGGCTGGATGTCCAAGTAGAAACCAGTAACGAGCTGTGTCCCTCAACTGTCTATACTGGGACCAATACTATTTAATATCTTCACCAATGATGGAGAAGATATGGGATCAAGTGCACCCTCAGCAAGTTTGCAGATGATACAAGCTGAGTGGTGGAGTTGACTTGCTAGAGGGCAGGGATGCCATCCAGAAGGACCTTGACAAGCTTGAGGAGTGGACCCATGTGAACTTCCTGAAGTTCAACAAGGCCAAGTGCAAGGTCTTGCACCTGAGTTGGGGCAATACCCAGTATCAATACAGACTGGGAGATGAATGGATTGCAAGCCCTGCAGAGAAGAACTTGGGGATACTGATAGATGAAAAAACAGATATGTGCTGGAAATGTGTGCTTGTAGCCAGAAAGCCAATCATATTGTGGGCTGCATACCAAGAAGTATGGCCAGCAAACTGAGGGAGGTGATTCTCCCCCTCTACTCGCTTCTGGTGAGACATCATCTGGAGTACTGCGTCCAGCTCTGGGGTCCCTGGTACAAAAAAGACATGGACTAGTTAGAGTAGGTTCAGATGAGGGACACAAAATGATCAAAGGGCTGGAACACCTCTCCTGTGAAGAAAGGTTGAGAGAGCTGTGGTTCAGCCTGGAGAAGAGAAGGCTCTGGGCAGACCTTATTGCAGCCTTTCAATATATAAAGGGGGCTTATAAGAAAGACGGAGAGAGACTTTTTACCAAGGCCTGTAGTGACAGGACAAGGGGGAATAGTTTTAAAATGAAAGACAGCAGCTTTAGACTGGATATAAGGATTAATTTTTTTTTTTTACTGTGGGAGTGGTAAGACACTGGAACAGGTTGCCTAGAGAAGCTGTGGATGCCCTGTCACTGAAGTGTTCAAAGTCAGGTTGGACGGCTCTGAGCAACCTGATCTTGTGAAAGATGTCCCTGTCCACAGCAGGGGTGTTGGCTTAGGTGATCTTTAAGGGTCCCTTCCAATCCAAACCACTCTGTGATTCTATGATTCTTATGTAAGTATTCACTATTATAAGCATTCAATAAATGTGAGATGTGGAAGTGCAACCAATGAGAACAGATATCAGGAACAAGATCATTATGCAGAACATCACTGAATAAAATAGTTTATGTAGGGTTTTTTTTCCATGTCATTATCAGTTATCTATTCTGTAACCTTAATCAAAGACTGCTGAAACAGCTTCTTGTGGAGCAGCAGGAGATATTCAATTTGCTTTTTGTTGTTCAATAGCTGATATGACCCACCTCCATGCAGTCAATAGCAGGACAAAGCAATTTTTATCCCTTCCTCTTACACTGCAGCAGCCTGTAAGTCAGATCCCTGTGATCTGACACAGGCCACATTGCTAGACAGGTGAATGAGTACACTTAGCCATCTGGGACATATTTTTGGATCAGGTATTTAAGTAAGCCACGTAAAAAAAAAATTATAATGAAACAAGTTTGGAAAAAATAAGTAGAGGCTGGTAAATGCTCATGACAACTGATACATGCTTTCTAACCATGTTGTATGTTAAACATTAAATTCTTTTTGTCTTAGAAGCCAAAAGACTACCTGTTCCCTGCTTTGATGTAAACCAGTTCATTACTGTGTCATTAAGAAAGCGGAATTAGTGTATTAGCCCTGCTGCCTAAAAATCTCCATGCACTACCGATGTTTTTAATTTAAAACCAAATGGAAGTATAAGCACTATAGTTCCGTGTGAACAGGATCTTCTTCAGTCACGTACCTACAGGACAGTCATTGCTTACTCTCTCACAAGCACATACGCATACATAAATTGTCTGATCATCACGGAGTCATAGCAGAGCTTGAAAGTATGAACCTGAGTATAACCAATGAATGGAAATTTTCATGGGTTTATTGAAATAACAGTTTTGAGACACATGGCCAGTCATTTCCCATGTAAGTAACATTTTAATGCAAATCTCTACTGGCCTCTGTGGCCTTATCAGTACTAAAATGTGTAAAAGACCTGGAGGGCAGCAGGTGGAGAAAAGAGAAGTGGGATGAAGGTTCACATCCTGGAGGCTGAGATAAATACAGGAGTTCCTCATTCTGTTGTTCTGCCTTTTCTGGCAGAAAAGCAGACCCCTTCTCCACCTCAGTGCTTCCAAAGGAAACTCAGACCTTACCATCATTGCTGGGGTTACATATGGCTTAATATTGTGAACCCTCCTGCTCTGGAAAAGAAGGCCCTTCCATTCTTTCCTAACTACTATATTGCCAATTGGGGTTATGGTATCAGAGACAAGTGTAGCATGATGTGTTTGCAGCTCAAAAATCCTGGCCCTAAATCAGGAGTTCTCAGTGTTATATTACAAAATCTCATTTCTAAGAACAGATGTTCCAGATATCTCCTGTTCCCAGCTGATAGGCCAATGTATGGCTAAGGAATAAACAGTTTCAGAAATAAACTTTTGTTCAGTGAAACTGAATGAGGCTAGGAGATCAGAAAAGTCGCGATTAAAAAAAAAAGACAATGTCTTCTTAACTTACTTTAAATGTAAATGTTTGCTTTTCTATAACAGGAAAGCAGTATAGCTTTTTATTTTCTCTACGGACCTGAAATGCTCTCGTTTTCCACTGCTTTTTCAGAGAAACCACAGAATGGAGAGATGCTGGACTATTGATACAGAGAACAAAACGTTCCACCTCTCTAGAGGTCAGATGCAGCATAAGCACTGCCATAATACATTTCCTTACATGGCTTTACCACTGTTCCACTGGTGCTGGAAGGATTACCCTAGGGATGGGAGGTCCTTCACAGCCAAGACATTCAAACTTAGATTCATCAATTTAGCCCCTTTAACCTATATTTAAACACAAAACCAAACAGCCAATGCCAATGGTAAAAGCACTCTTAAGAACCAGACTCTTTCCCCTTCACCTCTCTCCTCAATGCTTAGATTAAGATATCCAAAATTTTATCTTTATCTTTTATTCAAATTCTTTGTCCCTCTAATGAAGCTCTCTCGACAGTCAAATTTGTGGCCTAGACACCTGCACAATTGAAACTAGAAAGAGACGACAACCTTGCTCAAAGGTGACCAAGGAGGAAGTGAATAACTATTCTTGAGTTTTTTATTTCCCCATACCTCTCAGGATGAGACTGCTGACTAAATGCCATGGTAAAATGACAGAGTGAAAAATTGTTCTCAGTCTTCCTTTAGTACTTTTAGCTTGCACAAAAGTTTGCCACAGCACTGACCCCGGTCCTGCTCTGCACCAGGTCATTCTGCACGCAGCTGCTATACATTTGTTTCTCTGTTAAAGAGAGATGTTGCTTCCTCTTTAACTAAGTATGTCCACAGTTTCCACACAAGTAATCTCTGAATATGGTACTATCTAAAAAAAGATACAACAATACAGATGTAGAGCTTTTCATAGCGATTCAGCTCTCGTCAAAGTAACCTACTGAACGTTCAAGGCATGACCTCGGACTTCACGGGGTGTGACATGCTCACATTTTGCACTGACTAACACAAGCCTTCTTACAAGACATGTTTCACTAAAATCTTCATCTAAACTATAAAACTAAAAAAAGAGTTTTTAATTTAATATTCTGGTAGTGCATAGAGAAAAATGTTGTTTTCTTTTGCTTGTTTGGTTATTTTTTTAAACTCTCTTTTCCCTCAGGGAAATCTAATTTTGGCAACACATGTGGGATGGAGCACTAATCTGCTGTTTAACATGTGTATATCTGGAATTTTCAAGCCACTTTTCCTAGCCTTGTGAATATTCTCAAAATACTGCAAAAAAAGAAGGCACAAGGGATAACCCCCAAAAGATGCTAGAGAGATGTTCACTGTTCTTGTGGCCTGATTCTGCCCTGTTAAAGTACTTAAGAGCCTAAACAACACAGAGTATGCTGACTACTTCACGTCTACTTGATTATCATAGTGTACTAGTCACACTAATTTCAGGTGGATGACAGGCTGACGGTATTAGTGGGACAAGGAGCAGCAGGGAGAGCATAGCTATGCTTGCTCTTGTGTTGCTTTAGAAGACTCAATCTGACTCTTTGAGATAAGCAGGTCATATTAGCAGGTGAGTTGAAAACTAGTCCACCTGGGAGTCGTGCTGGTTTAACTTAATCTGTTCTCTCAAACTGGGCTAGTTTAACCAGTACAGACACCTGCACAAGAACTCTTAGCTCAGTTTAGCCTAAACCAAAATTTGAAAATTGCTTTCTTTCCTCTTTATTTATAGGGTTTTTTTTTTTATTTTTTGAGGGAGAAAAACTGAATGCAAAAGGAACATCTACACTGAGAGACCAAGGCTGTCCTGTGAGTTGTTTTCATGCAATTAGCATGAGTTGCCCTTCCCAGAGTACCGCATACATAGAGCTGCCTGCAGCCACTAATAGTCAGGCTTACAGTGCAGCCCTTCTTGAAAGCAGTCTTGCCTTCTTTTCTGGACCACTTTCTGCATAGGACTCACAAGTAGGACTCACAAGGAAAGAACGAGATGGTATAAAAGGCTAAATGCTTAGAACAAGGAGCTTGGGACTGTTCCTCTAAGTCCAAGCGCACTCAGTACACTCCCAGCACTCTGCAAGATCGGGTAGGGCTGGAATGAAAGCTGGATCTGTCAATTCAGCCCAGCTTCCAGGCTAGCACAGATGAGCAAATGTGCCTGCAATAAGCATACATTCTGAGTTTATACATATTTCAGAAGGGTTCACATACTGACTTGTTTGGAAATCAGACTGGTGAGTTATTTTGGTGCCAGTCTGCAAATGAAGCCTCCCAAACAGGCACACACCAAACTCAGATGTGCTTTTTCTGAAAAAGTAAATAAGCAGCCATAAAGTCATTTGCAAGACTTATCTAAACCTGTATAGTCATGCTAGTACAAGCTTGTTTTGAACAAAGGTCTACTGTTAGGAGAAAAATAGAGGGAAAAAATCCATCCTCTACCCCCACCAGTTCTCAGAGAGATACATGCACCTTCTCACAGGGGATGGCAGCTGCTAGATTTAGCTTAGCTTTCAGCTGAACTGAAGCTTTCCACATAAACATCCAGGACATGGCCAGTGGTTAATAAACCATAAGCTGCTCCAGAATCCACAGTGAGTCTTTGTGGATTTTGTTAAAAGGCATACTGAGTAAAAACAGTGGAGTATTTTGTTTGTTTCATACTACAAGGCATCAAGAAAATGTAAATGTTTTTCATGAGTCTAGATTCATACTATCAAAATATCCTAAATCAAGTTTATGAAACCTGAAAGGGAGTTTTGAGCTTTTGCAGCCCAAGCTGTATCTGCTTATCCACTCTCTGAAGAGCGGCTGACACAACGTCTCAGATGGATGGAAAACATTCCATAAGCAACTGCGGAGGGTGTGGTGGCACAGCAGCCTGCAGAGTAGCACAGAAAACACATTGATTCCTCCTGCCTACTGTGTTTCCTATTAGATCCAGTGCACCAGAAATGGCTGCTGTGACTCGGCAGCAGGGAGGGTGGGTTAGAAATTAGAAGGAAACTGGTGGAATACCAAGAAACAATCGTGTTTTTTTTTTTCCAGGAGATGCTTACTGGTCACTCCTAACACCCTTAGATCACTCACAGTGGGATTTAGCACAGTGCCTTCTCCTAGTTGCACTTGCCAGCGTGTCATGCAGCACACATGTATCTGATCTGTGTTGCAATGTGAAGACAGTCCACTATTCTTTTGGCTTGAAAGACAGAGTATACAGAAGTACATTTCTGACTATTTTAAACATTTCTAGCACATCCTGTCACTGTAGTAGCTGGATAACAAGACCACAGTATTTAAAGTCTTTGAGGAAAAAATGTCAAGGCCTTTGAAAAACTCCTGCTTTCTTTTTTCTTTTTTAACCTATTCAAGAGTGATTTTCTTTTTTTCTCTCGACTGACTATTTTGAGTGTATAACAACAGGGTATACATTTAAACTGGTATCTTCAGACATACAAGCCACAGAGGAATAATATATTCGTGAATCGTGATTCTTCTCACAGCTTGTGTATCGATAGGGTGTAGAGTCGAGTACAGGAAGTACAGGTTTGTGTCAGACAGATCACATTTGTTAACAAACACACAAAGCCAAAAAGCAGTATGTTCCCAGTCTACTACAAATTACTTAGACAATCAAAGCAGTGCTAAAATAAGCAGTATTTCTGGTCACTTGCACTATAAAGGAAAACAGTTTCTTGGAATTCACAAGTGGAGAAGTCCAATCCAAGCCCACAAATGCTGATCTTGGATCTCCTGAGCATATGTTTAGAGTAAAATAATGCCTGCACAGTATTGGAGACAAGGATACAGAACAGCTTCTATAATTGCCTGTTGCTGTTTCAAGTGTCAGGCTAAAAAGAGATCAGAATGGTACTTTTCTGGGAAAAAAAAAAAAAAAAAGGTTTGGAAGGGGTAAACTGTAAGACCTTTTACTCTCTGAGACTATGGACCTTATAGGCTGTTAATGCTGAAGAGAAACACCCAAGGATCCTTCAGAGCATGCTGACAGAACAGCTCCCTTTCCAGACAGCTGTACACAACATAACAGCGCTGGGCTTGCTGGCCCCCAGAGAGGGCGTGTGGAGAGAGTGTTGTGGTTGCAAAAGGACTGCCCAGCACACACCCCGCTTTGGCAACTCCAAATTGACAAGCAGGCTTTCTATGACAAGCAGCTTGATGTAGACCTGTGGGTCTGTAAATTGCATGAGTGGACAGAGGGTAGGGACAGAATAAGGAAAGCATAAAAGTAGCTTAAAACAACTGTTCCTACTCCCACCCCTGCTCCTTTCCCATGCCCAGCAGAGTGACAGGTATAGAAATAGCTGTCCTTCATCGACCTGCTTCACAGGCACGTGCTTGGAAGCTATCAGTTTGTTCATATAAGAAATACAGAAAGGCCAAGCTTTGTAAAATAGCTCTTTTTAAATGCTTGAGATACTGCTACAGAGACATTATTCAAAGACCACTATGGACAGCTGATATTTTAAGAAGAAAATTAAAAAAAAATTGTGTTTCTTGTCCTATGATAAGCCGCATGACCGGGCACGCCATTCTGTAAGGGGGGTGGGGGAAGAGTTTAGCAGTGTGGGAAAGAGAGGGTCAGGACTACATAATCTATTTGTTTGTTTTCCTGCTTGAAAAACAGGGCTGCAGAATGACACAGGACCAAACAGCTATAAATATAATTTAGAGTTGTTCTGCTGAGCACAACGGTAATATAGAAATGTAAAAGCATTCTTGTCCAATGCATGAACAGGTTGGGATATAGGTCCTATAAAAGGGAACAAACCTCTCTGAGATTTGGTAAAAGAATGGTCAGCATTTGGTGCAAAAAAAAATTTGGTCTTTCAAAGTATTTTATTAGATCTAACAAAAAGCTCTCTCCAATTGTGGCAACTTACGATACACCCAGATAGAAATCAAAATGCCCCAAAATGGGCATCACCTTGCTATTCCATGCTATTTGGCTGTGGGCCTACTATTCATCTGACGTTTCTCAAGCAGCTCCCTCTATCCCACTGTTGAATGTCCCTCAGCAGAGCAAATCTTCAAGAACCAGTAAGAGCCTATCCCCACTAGTATGGGGTGAGGAAGCTAATGCTGCTGTATGAATTAACTGTGCTCAGATACGTTTTGGCCAGGACTTTAATGAGGATGGCAAGTATTCTGCTGGATAATTTATGAGATGCTGTTACAGAGAGGGTCTGTGATGAGGCAGCTGCTGAGGATTTGGTACTTGCAGGTGTGCACTTTGCCTACAACTTAGTTGACACAGGAACTCAGGCTTGGATATTTTCTGCTTTCTCAGCTATTTTAAGAGAGGAGAGGTGGTTTTCTTACAAGCTTTCTTTTAATACTTGAACCTTGGGGCCCAGTCCTGTTTTCATTGGAATGAATGAGCTTTCTGTCACTGACCCCTGTTTAACTCCTGACAATTTATTATGGACCTCAATGCTATTGTAGCTAAGCATCTTGTGATCTAAAATGTGTTTTAAAAAATTATTTATCCACATATTTTGGAGCACACTGGAGACAGAAAAGTTCCATAATCATCTTATAATACGGAGAACTAAGATATGGAAGGAGGATAGGCTGGAAACGTAGTGTGTTAGGTGTCTACAAAGTTGACTCTAAATATATATGGTAACTGATTTCCTCAGTAAAACAGAGTATGCTGAGCAAGCCATGTCACATATACTCTGATGTGCTGAGCTGCTTAGCACATAAACCTAGGTTTGCTTCCCTAGGTAGGCATTGTTTCCTCAGCCGCCTTCTCTAAGAGGGGCTCAATTCAGTTTCTGAGGAGGAAATGGCACTGCCACTCACTTCCACATAACAGTCTAAAGGTTACAGCTCTTGCCAAAGTGTACAAACCCCAGACTTGTAGTTTTTAGTTGCCTGGTTTGGATCAGCAATTTAAACCTCAGCGAGTATGCCAAACATGAGATTGCAGGGATACTCCCACTTGGTTTTCCTGCTTTATTAATGCATGCATTTGGTGGATAAAGACAGAGGAGTGATTCTGCAGCTGATGGCTCAGTGTCGTAGTTCAGCCCCAATCCGGACCAGACTACGCAGTCTCTCTATCACTCCCCCCACCCTCCGAGAGAACAGGGAGAGATAATTTAAAAAAACGACTCAAGGTTTGAGATAAGGACAGGGAGAAATCCTTACCGTCATGGGCAAAAACAGACTCGACTTGGGGAAAAACTATTCATTTATTACTACAACTAGCAGGATAATGAGACAGAGGAACAAGATAACCTCCTCCACCCCTCCCACTTCCCGAGCTTAACATTATCTACCTTCCCCCCGAGCGGCACAGGGGGGAAAAGGGAATGGGGATCGCGGTCAGTCCATTATGCCTTGTTTTATGCCGCTGCTTCACAGCTGGGGGAAGAACTCCTCACATCCCTCCCTTGCTCCAGTGTGGGGTCCCACCCATAGCCACAGTCCTTCATTAAACTGCTCCGGCGTAGGTTATCTCTTCCACGGAGTGCAGTCTCTCCAGAACGGCTGTCCCAGCGGGCCCTCCACGGGCCACAGCCACATTCAGGCATCCACCTCCCCCGGTGTGGGGTCCTTCACGGGCTCCAAGCTCCAAGTGGATCTCTGCTCCTCCATGGACCTCCATGGGCTGCAGGGGGACAACCTGCTCCACCATGGTCCTCACCACAGGCTGCAGGGGAATCTTGGCCAGGAGCCACATTACTCCTCCCCCTCCTTCTTCACTGACCTTGGTGTCTACAGCTGTTTCTCTCACAAGAAAAGTTCGTTCTTCACAACAGGCTGGCAGAAGCCTCTCAGGATCTCTTCACGTTATTCATCCTATCTCATCTCCTCTCCACCTCTTGCAGCCAGGCCCGGCTGAGTTGAGCCCAGTCGGCCGCCTGGCGAGAGGCCAGAGGGTGAGGCCTGCAAGGCCCCAGAGGCCTGCGCCTCCCCCTCTGGGCCTCTGCCCTTGCTCAGCTTCGTCACATCTTTTCTCTTTTTTTTTTCTGTTTTCCCCTTCTTAAATACGTTATCGTAGAGGCGCTATCACGGGACATTCTGCTCCCAATCGGCTCGGCCTTGGCCAGCAGTGGGTCCGCCCTAGACCCAGTCGAGTCCACTGAACAAAGGGGAGCGACTTCTAGCAGTTTCCTACAGAAGCCACCACCTTAGGCCCCCCTCACTAAGCAAAACCACAACACTCAGGCACACACACAACTAGGCATAACAGCTCCCAGGAGTAGGGGAATCTGTAGGATCAGCAGGTCCCTTCTCAGCCTGCCAGCTTCCAGGAATCACACTTCCAGTGCTGAACCACGACTCTGCTGCAAGGAAGCTGGTGATCCTGATGTAGTATAAGGGACTCCTCTGGGCAGCAAGGCTTTTGAAAGTCAGTCTTGTGATGATCTGTACTTGGACACACCAATTCCTTTCACTGTGTTTACCAGCACCTCCTGCTGTGTGTCAGATGGTCTTGGATCACAGAAATCCAACCATCTGCTGTGGATGAGTGCAAGAACTGGTGCCTTTCTGGGTCTTCCTCTGAGAGAGAGTGTGCCTTTAACTTATAACTGTACCCACAAACACGAAAGCTTCCCTGTATTCAGTAGCCTATATGCAATCTATAGATTTTGTCCTGTATAATGTGCCTGAGGTCACGTAGGAAGTCTACACTTGGAAGAGAACTGAGACACATTATCTGAATACCTCCCTGGAGCGCTACCCTCTGGGAGAAATCCAGTGGGAACAGGATGGGATAGTTGAGAAGCAATTCAATTAGTTTCTTTGAAACAATCGGAGTTTTTGAAACATTTGGCCTGTAGCTGATTAAGCTTCTGGCCATGGCAGTAGCTGCCGTGTCATGTCTAAATTCTATGTGGAAATCACTGATGATTAAACAAATCTTCATCTTGTATTGTTACAAGCTATTCAGAGAAAGGTTCTATTTACCATAAAGAATTATTTGGAAGGCAAATCCTATTAGTTGGATTGCAACTTTATTAATGCTGATCTACCTCAGTACAACTATAGGCTTCTGTAGTTACCCTTGATGACAGTGGGAAAGGTAGCAGCTCTCATTGTTTGCAAAATCTCTCAAATGAGAAGAGCCACTAGAAAAAAAGATGTAGCTGAGTTCTAGAAAATATTTTTTTTTTCTTGACAAAATACAGGAAACTGCGGTTAGCTAGCAAGAGGAGTGGGAGAGGAGGGCATACAAACAAATGCTATTTGAATAAAATTATTAAAGCAAGTAAAACTTCAGGTAATTTCCTCTAATTCTGCTGACAGTAACTGATCTGGATCTTGTTTTGTTTCAAAATAGTGCTGGTGGGGAGAGATAAGCACAGTGAGAGAGCAGTAAAACAGTTTTTCAGCACAGACACCTCCAGAATGCATGCATGCTGTCCCTTTAAATCTTACAAGCTTTAATGCTCCAAGTGCTGGAGGGATATTCTGCAACACAGAGTTTTAGGCAAAATTCCTAATTGAAACTGATCTGGTTTGCAGGCAGGAAAAGTAGTTGTTTATATATAAATATCTACTCACTGGGCAGTTAAAATGTGTTTTCAAAAATCAAGCTACAATAGAAGTCATTAAAAACCCCCAACATTTTCCAACCGCACATAATTGCCCCAAATAATTCCTATTCAAATTCAGGGAAAAATTATGGTAAAACTTCTGATACTATGATGAGGTCAACTGTTGGCAAGTGGTTGTGTTTTAATAACAACCATAACAGTAAATCATTAGCACTACTAGAACAAGTAAATTTAGCTGGTGTGCAACGGATTGGTGAACAGTTTACTTACCTGAAACAAACTCTTACCTTAAATGAGAGTTAGGAATGGTGACTTACCAGCTCTAAGAACCTCCTCACCACCTGTCTTTGCTTTAAATTAGTTTCACCATCCAGGTTAGCTGTTTCTATATGGCACAGCCCATCGGGATCACTTGAGGAGAGCAGCAATATGTCAGCAGGTATAATTTCATTACAGCGAAGCTGCACAAAGTCTCCAACTTTCACTTCTTTCCAGTATCTGCTTGTATATTTCTTCTCATTTCTGAAAAACAAAAAGAGATTAACAGGACATATATAAAAAATTTGCACAAACTGGTGTGCCTCCGATAAGATCTGTTTGATTTGTGGCAGTATAGAGCCTTTGGAAGATCCTTAGGTACTCTCAAGTTACACTGGGAAAAGGCGATGCAGATTGCCAGGCCACTTCCCACAGACTCAGAACGAAGTGTAAGTTCCCAAGACACCCTTTTAAGGCCCAGAGGACAACATGTGCATGTTAGACCTGGCTAAGCAGGGTAAGCAGGAGCTTCACACACACTGCTTTCCCTCCCTCCATGCTTCAAGCCATCCATCCAACCCCATGAAGGGGATGGGGCAGCTGTCTGTATCAGGTGAAAAGGAGTAGCAGAGTTTCAGAGTGAGGAGGAAACTGAGAACAGGCTTGGGCACAGGACACTTGCTTGGTACGGCTCCTGAATGTCTTCCAGCAAGCATTCCCCTCTGATGCACCCTCAGAGAGCTTCCCCTTTCCAACTGGGGACAAACTTTGTATAGTGCTGCACGTGATATTTGGAAGAAGGAGCCAAAAATCTATAACGGAAAAGAATTTCCACTATTGATCATTAAACCTAGAATTACAAGGACATGTCGTGGAAAAACACAGGCCCAAGTGCTTTACTGGGAAAGGACACTAATTTCTTTTAATTTCTGCAGTATCTCCATTCTAGCCATAGCGCTGTCTGTTACATAGACAACTCCTGCTTTGTTAAGACAAACCTTTAATTTTGGAGTGTAATTTCTTTGTCAATTCAAAGACTTACCTACCTGAAACACCAATGTGCACATAGATACAGCCACTAAACCTCTCTAGTTTTAAAGGTCATGCTAGTTTGCTATATTTTTAATTTTTAAGTTTTTCTTGAGAGCAAGAGGAAAAAGGAAGATTCAAGGTCCTGCACATGGGTCACAGCAATCCCAGGCACAAATACAGGCTGAGCAGGGAATGGATCAAGACCAGCCCTGAGGAGAGGGACTTGGGAGTGATGGTGGATGAGAACTTTAACATGAGAAGGCAATGCACCCTTGCAGCCCAGAAGGCCAACTGCATCCCAGGATGCATCAAGAGGACCATGGCCAGCAGGTTGAGGGAGGTGATTCTGCCCCTCTACACTGCTCTGGTGAGACCCCACCTGGAGTACTGTGTCCAGTTATGGAGCCCCCAACATAAGAAGGATATGGACCTGTTGGAGTAAGTCCAGAGGAAGGCCACGAAGATGATCAGAGGGCTGGAGCACCTCTCCTATGAGGACAGGCTGAGAGAGTTGGGGCTGTTCAGCCTGGAGAAGAGGAGGCTCCGGGGAGACCTTATAGTGGCCTTATAGTACCTCAAGGGGGCCTACAGGAAAGATGGGGAGAAACTGTTCAGTAGGGCCTGTTGTGATAGGACAAGGTGTAATGGTTTCAAAATAGAGGGAGGTAGATTTAGCTTACAGATTAGGAAAAAATTTTTTACAGTGAGGATGGTAGAGTACTGGAACAGGTTGCCCAGAGAGGTGGTGGATGCCCCATCCCTGGAAACGTTCAAGGCCAGGTTGGACAGGTCTCTTAGCAACCTGATCTAGTTGGAGATGTCCCTGCTCCTTGCAGGGGTGTGACTAGATGGCCTTTAAAGGTCCCTTCCAACCCTAACCATTCTATCATTCTATGATTGCTTAATTAATTCTAGCCAAAATTCAAAGTTTTTGTTTCATGACATGCGTAAACTCATGTGCTTTCTTGGCATTTGTGTAAATTGGTTTCTTCTGTTGTGTTTTTGAAAGAAAATCATTTCAAAACAGCCACAACATTAACTTGGTAAAATACCTCCTGAAAATGGGAAGCTGCTATTCTGACACTTTTCTAAGCTGTCAGAAGACCTTTTGCTGTGTGAGCACCGAGATGGCTGTCAGTGCTCGCACTATCACTGTCACCAGACAGTCTCCCATGACAGCACTTTAACTGGCAGAATGGGATTCTAATGGGGGGTGGGGGGTGGTGGCAGCTACTTTATGTTCTTTATTATTTTAAAATACATAACTTCCAGTAGTAATGTAAATAGATTTGTAATGATGTGGAAACATGCATGTCCTGCCAATGTTGTTACTTCGGAGTTACTGATAGTTATGCCACACCTAATTCATCCTTGTCATGCCTTCATTGGTGTTGCAGGAATTATTTTATTTAGCCTAAGTCCTGAACAATGATGTATCAGGTAGCACAGCAAGGATGTAAGGATGTATCAGATCAGGTTTTACCTCCTAGGATGTCTTCATTGTCCTTTCCTAACTTCCAGTTTATAAAGGGAGGAATAAAAATTATGGCTGTGATTTCTATTTTGATAAAGCCTGAAAATAATTAATAACAGCCAAGTGTAAAACATGATATTCTAACAGGGAAAGTAATTAACATACCAGCTGCTGCTATTACCCATTCCCTTCACACTCAGGCCGAAACCAACATTTAACTTTTCCTGCTAATGAGCATGATTTGCTTTGAAACCCAGTGTGCCATAACGTAGTACAAATCACCAGACCACAGATCTAAAGGGTTTGTTAGCCATGCAATCTGTAACTCCAGATCCCTTCACATGTGGCCATTGCTCTTCATTCTTTTTTTAATTTAACAGTGAAACTAGGTGATGTCCAAATGCATGTACAATTAGTAGCAGTATAGAAGTATCATCAGGCTAAAAATAGCACATGGTCCTGTACCATGCTATAAGCACTACAATTTTTTATTTAACTTCTATTGTTTGAAAAGCATTGCTATTTTAGCACTTCCTCATCTCCCACATGCTTAGCAACTGCCACAACTATATACTCTGTAGCAGGAAGGGCGGGTATCGAGCAACACAAAGCCAAATGGCTGTGCTGGGATAAATGAAGTAGTCCAGTCTGGAGAAAAGAAGGCTCCAGGCAGACCTTATTGGGGCTTTTCAATATAGAAAGGGGGCTTACGACAAAGATAGAGAGAGAGACTTTTTACCAAGGGCTGTAGTGACAGGACGAGGGGCAATGGTTTTAAACTGAAAGAGAGTAGGTTTAGATGAGATGCAAGGGAGACTTTTTTTTACAATAAGGGTGGTGAGATACTGGAACAGATTGCCCAGAGAAGCTGTGGATGCCCCATCATTGGAAGTGTTCAAAGTCAGGTTGGATGGGGCTTTTAGCAACCTGATCTTGTGAAAGATGTCCCTGCCCATGGCAGACGGGTTGCATTAGGTGATCTTTAAAAGTCCTTTCCAACCCAAAGCATTCTGTGATTCAGTGAATCTAGGAATGCAAGATCTCGTGCGCATGCACTGGCAGAGACCCTTTCATCAGATGCATGGGAGCAATTCAGCCTGGTATTCTACTTGATCAGCTCTCTGCTAACAAAGGCCAGTAATGGATGGAAAATTATTATCCACATGGAAAATTACTTCCTAATCCTACTCAGTAAGAGTTACTCTATGTCCTCTAGCACAACTTTGAATTCAGACTTGTCTCATTGCAGCCAGTGAGTTATTACTGCAAGTATTTTCTGAAGAGTACAGCACAATACTGTGTTCAGATGGGGCAGTTCAGATACTAGAGGCACTCTAAATGTATCAGTCCTTTAGGAGCATTCTTTTAAGATGCTCAGCCTACTCTTCTGAACACGTAGGTTAGCTCACCTGAAGACAACTGTCATACCTCTACCCAGTATAAACATGCCAAGTGACCCTGTTGATACAGTTACAGTTTTGCCATTGACTTCTGCAGAGGCAGGATTTTGTCATCCAAGTTTTATATCACCTACTAAATGTTTATACTTACTGGTATATTGTGCCAGTAAATTGCAGAAGTTATATGATATAGAGTTAGGAATGCCATGCTTCTTATAACAGAAAGGCTGTCTTTAAATTTTAAGCTCTCCTTTGTGTGTGTAAGAAGCATACAAGACTGTTAATTTAAATTTTATTTGAAATTCAGGGGTTTGAGTAGTTTTGCTTCAAGGTGTCCTCACAGACATTATTCTTCCCGTTGCTGTTCAGAAGGGGCCCTCCCACATCTCTCATGATGTACACTGCATTGGCCTGCTGTGATAGAAAACCTGAATTAAACACAGGATATCTATGGGTAGGCGTATGTGCATCATTACATGTTTGGTGTTGTTTTCAAATGGTTCAGTACAATTTTCAGCTTCAGAGCAAACAATATTTAAGCAGATGCTTTGGCTGAGCTCTTCACTGTAATGGCCAGGTCTGAAGGACACCAACAGTTTGACACACAGGTCTGGAATAAACACCAGATCCCAGGGACCACCTCCTTGCACCTGCAGACATTTAGGTAATGGATACCACAGCCTATGCATTGTTACGGAACATCAACAAAAAGCAGCCATGTGGGTACTCTTTACTCATCCAACAGTCAGCAGGATTTTTCCTGGCAGCGTCCTGTCTGTCCATTTACCTGGCAGGTGCTTCTGAAAGGCCTTCTTGTCTCTGGTCTCTAATATCCTAAAATAATCTGCAGATTTTACTGTATTTCCTTTTATAATTACCCAGTTGATAAATTAATGTTTCAAACACAGATGCCTTGGGTCTGTTTCTCTGGGATCTTACAATTTATTCTTGCTTTGTCCTGACTCTGTTGCTACTGTGTGGTTGATGACAGTCCTCTGCAGTCTCAACACAGGGCTTCAGGCACTGCTCGCAAGGGACTGTTCAACAAAAGCTTTTAGCAAGTTTAAGTAAACATCATATGAACTCCTGGAATAGTTTGTCAAAGGGTTCAAAGAATTCTTGCAGGAACACAGGACTGGGAAGTAGCATCTCAGTTAGTGGTCTGGCCCGCTCCCACAGCCACAGGAACCCCTGTCATGGATATTTAGGCCAGAAGCTAACAACTCCACAACTTGAGTTTTACCTGCCCTTGCTTATCAGAATCCTGAAGATATGTTTTAGTACCTAGGAAAAACTTAAGGTTGATGCTACAAGAAGCCAAAGCTGCAAACTATGATGAACCACAGCAAGAGGTCAGAGATACTAATTCTTATCTTTCAAACCTGGAGATTTAGATAAAAGTATTCCAAATCAACAGGCTGTCATGAACTACTGCCATTCTGCAAAAATAATAGATACTGTTGGTACTCTCCAGTTAAATCACCATGATGAACTATTAATTTCAGACAGCTATGCCCAGCTACTATAACGTGTTGTTTTGAGCTCACGTATTCCCAGTGTCCAGCCTCCTGCACCCAACCTGATCTTTATCAACAAGCAGGCAAAGAATATATCTATCAGCTGTGGTTTAAACCCACAGTCACACAAACCTCCATGCTTCTGCCATAATTGGAAGCAGAACTTGCCAATGCTTTACTTTTCTGAGCGTATCTTTACAGGTAGACATCAACTGAAATCCAAAGATGGATGGCTAAAATATTGAACAGTGCAGCTGCATCAACATCAACGCTGCTAGCCAACAGCAAATGTGGCCCTGGCAGGAGTCAAGTTCCTCTAGAGGTTAATGTTCTTTTGCAACAACGAAGTGTGATTATCCCAGCTTATCTGCTTTCAAACATAGAAGGGAAAGTCTGTATTATCCTTTCAAGTGTATGAACATAGAGAAAATGACTTTAATTGCTATTTAAAAATTGTATTAGTCTACCTACTGCATATATTTGGCCTATGCTCTGTTTTGAAGTAGAATAGCCTGCACGTTTGTGTCAAATTTGAGATTGGCTTTGGTTAACAGCAAAAACTAAACACAACAAAAAAATACTGATTTTTTTTTTTCCTTAAAATTTCAATTTTAAATTTAGAAACACAGAAACTCAAAAATTACATTTTCTTTTACACGTGTTTTCTTCTTCTAGTCTCCTCTGCAGCATGAGCTGACAAAGATCATGCTCAGAATTTTGCTGTTCTGGCCATCTAGGCATCAGTTTTTATCTACAAAAGGTTGAAGATTTCAAACTGTCTCTATTTCAAGATTACAAAAATAATTGTTTCCCTCTTATGAATAGCTTTAAAATGTGTTGGTATAATAAGGAATTATTCAAAATGACCATACTTAAAGGGAGATAACAAAACTACATATATATAACACTTAAGAGGTGTCTTCCCTCTTCTCTCTATATTTTTTTTTTTAAGTTTGGGAAAATATCACAAGCAGTACCTGCTAGGAAATGTGATGGCTGTGAAGCTGTAATCTATTCCACTTGTGCAAGGCCTGCATACTAGAAATTTCATATGTTAAATTGAGAAGGTAAGACAACTAGGCAATCATTTCTTGCTTCCCATACTTCTCCACTGACAAAAATTACAGTTAATGAGTGGGAATGGCTGACACAGGTTTGCTCCACCAATTCCAGTGAGTGGTTGGGGCACCTGTGCTTCTGTGTAACACTGCCTTAGCTTAGTCCTAAATCAGGCTCCTTCCTTCATCTCAGCAGGGCTTCTAAAAGACATTTAGCAAAAGATAGATGATGTTCTCTGAAACCTTTTGGGGTGTTCAGCCTGGTTTACACAACATTCCCTACACAGGTTGCAGCTGTGACCTAGAGGTTTTTAAGCCTCTCAAAACATCCAAATCAAGTGTTGTTTCCCAGCCCAAGCCCATCCGCTGACCTGCTTTTGAAGTAACGATTGTCTTAACTTCAAAAGAAATCAAAATCTTTTGCCTTCCCTGCCAGCTGAGGCTGGTCATTGAACCGGTAGACTTTAAAAGAAACACAGCAAGAAATTAAGTCCAGGCAAGAGGAAAAGCCCTCCACAAAAGACAAGTCAAAGAGTTGTTGTGTATAATGCATACTTTGGAGCTGTTCTTGACATCAGCCAAGTCCTTCCTTTCCATCTCAGGAGGCAGAAATAGAGTGGGGTAGCACTAAAGAACATATCAGGTACATCTCTGCCCTCAGTGACCTAAAACATGTTGAAATCGGTTGGCTATCAGTGCTGTTACAAATATCCCCGTTAGGACCAAGGTAACTGAAAAAAACTTGCGGCTAATTGGCAGGGCCCAAGCACAGCAGCAACTCAAATTTTACAAATCAAGAAGGGGGATCCTAAAAATATAATGCAAGCATAAAGTCCCATATCAGGGCAAACTATCTTGATGGAGGCTCCAGCATCTAGCTGTTTCTCAACAGGTCCTGCACACTCATACAGTTTTCTCAAATTCTTTGTTCTTTCCCTGGCCTGGGCTGAAGTCCTTGCCTTCAGCCCTCCACCTCTCCTCCCAACACGCCTGCAGATATGGAGATGGTTCACACTAACTGAGCCCACAGTGCTCTATTAACAACAACTGAAATACGTGCACAAAACTGCTGTGTTATAATCAGTAACTATTACTATTTGAAAACTACAGGTGTAGCAGATCTCAGAGTTTCAAAACAAGAGCTATCTGTGAGACCACGGCATATATTACAAAAAGTCTAAACACGCTAAGTATCTATGGAAACACGTTGAGAACCATTTGTGTACAATTACAATGTTGTGGCAGAATGAAGGGAAAAAATGTAGCATAAGTTAATGCCAAAGCAGGTTACATAATGCCCAGAGTATGTCTCCATTCCAGCACAAACGATAACATCTGTTTCTATGAAAATAAATCATGAAGAGGTTCTGAATCTGATATTAATCAGACGAAACAGATTAACAGAGTGTGTTCCTGAGAAATGCTGAAGAGAACAAAGTCTCTCCATGACTGAATTTTCTAAATAGACCTCTTAATCTCCACATTATTTTCAGGGCACTTAAAAGTTTTCTTGTTTTCAAGGACTTCAAACATTCTTTTTTTTTTTCCCGATTAGCAAGTGTAACTATATGTTACAGTTGCTAGAAGTAAACGTGTGTGCAATGATGAGGCACAAAGGTGCCTTTTATTAAATTCACACTTTCTGAAAACTGATAATTTTTCAGTTACAAGTCAAACTTGCTATGAAAAAAAAATGTACCCAGGAAACCTCAGTGATTCAGGTTTATAATGTGGAAGAAATAATTTAAGTTCTCTTGGCACTGTTATCTCCATTATACTCTATGTTGAAAGAAACCTCACTATTGTTCACTATAATGAAACATTTACTACCGGGAATAAATTATTTTTCAGCCAAGAAATTTATTGTTGCGATAAAAACATGAAACATAAAAGCAGAACATGTAATGAAACTTCACACAAACTGAAGAAAGAGAAAGAAGAGGCTGCAAGAAGAGTTGATTTTAAAACTCTAAGACTGTTTCAGAGAGACGTCTAGTATTAATTTTAAACAGCATGATTCTCGACACTCCTGTATCTACTGCCAAAAATACTAATAAACTCCCATCACTCTTCCAGTAAACAGATATATTGGGCAAGAAGACTATCAATTGCTTACACTTAGCAGGATGGATAGGTAATTAGTAGTGAGGCTTCCTAAATGGCTATCACACAAAGGGTGAAAGAAGTGGAAGAACAGCCTGGATGTAACTTACATCCAGTTCTATACAGACGAGTCAGGCATCTCCATATTAAAACCACAAAGTTTTTGATACTTTGATCTATGATAACTTCTCTTCTGAACGAAGTAATGCAATAAGCTCTTATCTTCAGATGTCTTATTTCTGAGGATCACCAAACGTAACTCTTGCAGTTGACAACATTGCTTGCTGATACCTAGAGCAAAAAAACATAGGTGCAAAGGAGATGGCTACCTCAACAGTGGGCTCACAGCCAGGCAAGGTTCTCACCTTGAATTTCAGGGCCATAACAGATATTAATATTGAATATTTACATTACAGTGGCATCCCAAGGCACTGCAAAAAGATTCAGCTGTGTTTGGTGCTGTGCAAACATGGAAGGAGAAACAATCCCCTGCCTGAAGGGAACCCACTCAAATTATAGATACGTAATGACATAAATCTTCTGTATCCGTGCCTGCTTCCTAAACAATTAAAAAAAAAGTGAGAACTCTTTCCAGGAAGATCTTAGGTGCCAGATTTTGGTAAGACATAAGCTCTGTGTAGAAACCTTCCAAGGTCCTTGTCCTCTGAACCAATAATTGATGATATGAGGACACTTAGGAAAACTGAGTCCCTAAATTCAGATGCAAACTAGATGCAGAAATCCAGTAGACAGTCCTCCATTCGGTGCTCTCCCACTGCATTTAAGCCAGTGCAATCAGGTGACCATTCCAAGGGTCACCTCCACATCTTAATGGTACATCTTAAAAGGTAAATTTAGCATGGCTCTGCGAAGTTAATGAGGGAAATCACATTCTTTAACAGATTCAAACACTTCAACAGAATTTTTTTTTACTCTCATTCCTCTGGTTCTACACACTTGCTTGATTAGATCTCAGGACTACCTGACCCAGGCCATAAACATGCATCAATATATTCACTATGTATACACAAAAAGCCATTTGTAATGAACTGCTAAAGAAAGGTGCTTCCTAAGTGCAACAGTTTTTATTTGAAAAATCATTCCAGTTCTTTTGGCTAAACATGTAACAGTTCAAGGAATTTTTATCAGGAGAAGTACTTCCAGCTAATTACATGCACAGCCCTGATGCAGTTGTTCACTGATACTCAGTTTGGGAGACTATTTATTTCCACATAACCATGCCATACAAACACATCTCCTTTAAAGCTCTAAAGCTCATAAGTTATCTAATCACTGCACAAAAGCACTCTAGAAGTTAACATAGTTCAGCTATTTTATGTTAACAAGACAATTAGTGAAAAGAACATTATTAATTCACCACTTTCACATTTAACAGGCAAAATCAGCGTCTCAGACTGAAGTATAAATGCCTGATCTTTTCCATTTCTTCCTGAAAATTATAAGGTTTCACATTTTCTTTCCATTTCTGTTCTCTGGGTAACATCCATCCATGACATCCATCTCATCTGGATGTTCTCAACTGTTCTCATCCGGACAATCTAAAGTTCAGGCTGAGGATAGGAAAAACATTTATCTATCTGAATACTGACTGAGATCTCAGGAAGTCCCAGAGTGCAATGCTCTCATTTGGAACAACTGAGATGAAGCTTTGCATGTTGTTGCCTCTAAATTTCTTCTGGTTGCAATTCCAGAAATTAGCTTGAGCCCATACACCAGACCTTGCTACTTCCAGTGCCACACAAAACTAAACTGCCTTAAAGAACTGCTAATGATTACAAAAAAAAAAAAGTAGAAAAACCCTTTTGGCTGTAATATTATTGGAAGAATCTTGCAGCAGAAAACAAAATTGGATGTTACTATATATTTGCAGAACATGTTAAAAGTTCTTTCTACTCTGAAACTGAGGTGTGAAACTTGTGTAATATGTGGGTTACTAATCTGCAAGGATATTGGCAGCATGTTTCATTGTACTCATTTGTGAACTCTTATGAACTTCATTTAACTCTAGAGTTACTAAGTAATTGCTTTCCTCTCTCTGTCAGAGGAGATGCATTCAATGGAGATTGCACAAACAGGGCAACCTCAGGTACACTCAGACACACCTCTGTTGACACTGAGAGGTACAAAGAGAGATTTAAGGTGCTATCCTGGATAAAACTACGGTCCATCTCCACATCTATTCAGTTAGATGCCTGCACCAAACACCCACAGGCAGGTACAGCAAAGTGGGCAGCTTTAACTGGCAATCGTGGATGCTTACTGGCTAGCAGGCAAAGCAAACTGGACACATCTATGTGCTTTTGTGATGGAAGAAAGGTTTGGAAGGATTTGTACACAAACAATGCTCTTACCTTGAATGCCAGCTTGTGAATAAAAGAGGCCTCAGAATATTCAGAAGTTGGTCAAAATGTATATCACAGTAGCATCTGGCAAACTTCTGTTGATCAGACGCTGTACACTGCTTTTAGAGCCCTGTCACTGGTATGACTGGCTGCCCTATGCCCCCATAAAAATTCCCAGTGGGGTGTGAGAGCACTTCACTTGTGAGCCAGTGCTCCTGCCTCATCGCACTTATGTCTTCCTAACTGGCTATGGCTAGCAGAAAGGAGGTCAGCAATTTTGAGGTAACTGGATTCTCAGAAGTTTCTTCCTAATCTTGAGGAACAGAAGGGTCAGCTAAGGACCTGAAATATGAACATGAAGATATTTTTACTTAAAGCCTTTGTTTTTGTATTTATTATTATTATCTGTTCTTTGTTGCGATTTCTCCATGCAGTTTGTTAAACGTCAGAGCAATGAGACTTCCCAGAAGAGACGTCTCTGTAAGAGTAACTGAACCAAACATGGAAGAGCTGAAGGTGGCTGTAGTGCGCTCACTAGTGCTAGTACTGGCAGCCAGAGTAGAAGAATCATCTGACATTTTTAGTTTAAATCTACAAACTACTTTGTGAGAACCAATATCAGTATAAATCCCTGGGGAGTCCCTGATCTGAAGCATAACATCTATCTCCAGCATCAGTGCATCCCCAAGAGTGACGGAGCAGTAAAAGGCATTACGACTCAGAAAAACCCTAATTCTTCCATGTAGCTGGCAGAAGAATAGGCCTTAACTTGTACTTTGGGCTGACTTGAAAAGCACAGTTGAAGTTTTAAACATAGTGACTTCTCTTACGCTATATGTAGCCAATTTCTCTATATTTAGCTGCTCTCACAGGTTATGTAGCCTGTTTTCATGTTTCTGGATCACTGCTTGCCCCAACGAGACACAAATACTAATGTGAGGAAAAGCAAACAGCCTCAGGCTCTATCTTAGTACTAAGAGATGCTTAAATTACCATATTGTTCTCAAAACAAAATAAAAATCTGAAAATTAAAATATTAAGAAAGTATAAAATATTTTAAAAGTGTTTCCCAAGAATGCTTTCTTATGAAGATTGATAAGGCCACATCTAAACTGAGACCTGGGAGCACTTCCCAATATTAATGACTGCGTACACACACTAGGTTGGATTCTGCATTAGAGTGAAAACAGAGTGTACATAAGCCTCAATTTTCTATACTTTGGGTCCTGATGCAGTTCAAATTCAGTCTTATATAAGGCTGTTTTACAGAAATTCACAGAATACAAAAATGTTCCTCACTTCCACCAGAGAAGAATCAGAAGACCAAACTCCATGCAAATCATATGCATTGATATGAATCTCTGAAGGTCTGAGTCAAAACAAGTATGTCTATGGATGCAAATTTTATATTCAAAAGTCTTGGTGAAAGTAAATAACAGAGAACCATATTGAAGAAGTGAGAACCACAAAATCCAAAAGTCTACTATTTAAAGGAAATGTAAGATGCCTTTAGTAACGTTTGAGTAGGTCAGCTGCAACAACTTGACTACTGTTGGTACCGACATATAAAAAATCCAGGATAAGAATTCATATAGTCAATATGATTCATATAGTCAATATGACTATACTAAGAGCCCCTGTTTTCACACTATCTGTTGCTTCCCTTGAATTAAAGATGTTGGTCTTAATCTCATTAATATTCCAAAGTTATTGGAGCCAGTCAATGAATGTAGTTGAGTATGACATACTAAGCTAGAATAATACTTTTGTTTTCACAGAGATAAATGCACTCCTTTCCTGTCCCACTGATTTACAATCAAAATTACCATGCATTATAGTCAACCCAATAGAATTATGAGATACAGTCAGCTAACGCAGACAGTACATCTCAACCTGCTAACATAGTTATTCAAAGACCTTGCAACTAAAGAGCTCTGCAGGGAAGCAAATCATCTTTGCCACTTGTCCACAACTACTGAGCTATCATCAATAAAAAGTGCAATTTATAAAGAATGACACACCATCAATATAAATTTTGACACCCTGTTTCCATCAATTTACTAGACAATAATTCTTCACAACAAAGTATGTCTTTCCATACTAATTTCCATGCTAATTATTCACACTTTTAAAAAATCATTGAGGCAGTTATAACCTGAATATTTTCAAGAGCTTGTTGGTTGTCAGATGTGTACATATTTAAACAAAAACATGCATACTTTCAAATATAAATGCTTCTTCACTATTGCCCTATTATAAAGAAGTAGTGTCAGTTGTATTCTGTTTCATGGAAATTCTTTTAACATTCATTTTGAAGAATTTAAAATCTAAGCAGGCTAACTAATAGGAATGAATATTGTCCTTTCATTCTTTTTAGATGAAAGGTTTACCTTATCAGGCTCAATCTTTTTTGGTAATTACTAAATAAATTATTTGCAAATATTATTCTCACAATTAGGAAAAAATGTTCATGCATTATTTTCACTTATTGTTCACTCAGCTCCAAAACCAGGCTACAAATCTTTTCCCAGATTCAGCAAAATCTCTAAATATATGTCTAAACTTGGGTGGAAAAGCACACTCTTTCTGGTCAAACTCCAAAAAGAAAACTTTTCTGCAGTTTGCATGCACACCTTCTTGGAGGAAAAATGATAAAGCATTGAAACTCAATAACCTAGAAGAAGATAAATTTCAAGGTCTTTAGTGCAGCTGAAAGAAGAAAGTGACTGGCTGCAAACAAGTCCACTTTTGAAACACCCAGAAACTGAGCTTAGAGCAAGCAATTACAAAAAAAATTGAAGTTTTGAATGATGGAGCAGGAACAGCCAGCCTAAAAGAGCCCGTGAGATCTGAAACACCTCAGCAGGTGGCAGGCCACCCTGGTCATGGGCAGAAAAAGCAGCACTCAGCAGCCTGGCATAGACTGAGGCTAAAACATTCGTGTCACAACCTCTAGGCAGAAGCTAGTTTTGAAAGGTAGGAATATCACTTTTAAAACTGAACTTCAATCTGATGTCTCAGCTATTCCAAATGAACCAACCTAGTGCTGCAGACAGAAGAATTTTTTACCCTGAACCCTTCTCCCACAAGTCTGTAAGAAGTTAAAAATGAAATTTAAAAATTTTAATCACGGCTTTTTAGAAAGCACATAGGTCACAGCACAAATTCTACCCAAAATTCTACCTGAATTTCAACACATTCAAAGTCCAATTCTTAAACTTCCTTTGCAGACTTTTCTCTCCCCCTTGTACATCATCATTTTAACTTCTATTGCTCAAACCCAAAACTAAGTGTTATTTTTCATCCCTTCTCCCCCCATAGTAAAAACCCACTACATCTTAAATGTGTGCCTTTCTTTCTCTCCCTTATGCCAAACTCTTATCAAGACACTCATTTCCAATCTTGCCTCCATCCATTTTCCACATTGGGTTTTTTTGTCACTTTCTTTCTCTACCCTCAGCAATTAATGACTTTGAACCCAATGGCTCTTCTTTGCTACAGCCAGTTGAAAGCTAAATCCTCTCCAAAGCAGCTTCCTCCTCCTTATCTTGCTTTTGCTGCACCTCTGTAGGTGGTGATTTTTTTTTTTTTGGCATGTTGTGATTGATTATAAATTTTTTTTTATGACTCCTCTTATGGATAAAACACTTTTCCAGACATTAAATGGATTGCATTTAGTTCCATAACTGAGGTCAACTAAGGAGAATTCTTTGTAAGGAAGACATCTCAGCTCATAAAACTCTTAAAACTGAAAGTCATGATTGCAATCCTCCTGTGATGTGGGTCTTATTCATCAGAGGAAAATAATCTTTTATTTGCAGATACTAATTTAAACTAAGCCGCTTTGTGAACGCATAGTACAAATTCTGAAAATGCTTTCCCGACTATCCTCGAAACAATCCACTTCTTCTGTAAACATATGTCAAGAGTTACTCATGTCACCAGGACAGAAATTCAGTCTAGACATCTTCCAGCATACAGCAAGTCACTCCATCAGCATGCTGCCAGCTTGTGTGCTGCCTACAGCTTGCTCTGTCTATCGAGACAAAAGCCATACACCACTGGCACTTTCAGAAACCTCTGACCTAGTCTGCTAGTTGAGCTTTGGTATTACATCAAGAGAGTGGTGTGAGAAAGATGTAGAAATTCTTCACAGTTAAACTAAACTTCATAATTTTTTTTTTTAACATAATCCAAACAAATATGTTTCCTTGACATTTTTAGACTTATATTCATTTATTCTGCATAAAAATAAGCAGAATGTTTTATGGAGGACAGGAAGGCATCTTCAGTCATTTTTTTTTTGAGAAGACAAAAGACAAAAGACAAAAAAAAAATTGTTATTGGCCCAAAACCTTGTTTGAGAAGTCTACATACAGAGCATCATTTTCCTTCATCTTTTCAAACAACAGGACAAAGCAGAAACAGTGACATGATCTTAATTTGAGAGGCTGCCCCAAATTCCTTCTGTGACTCCAGAGCATGTCTTCAAAAAATCCAACCCAATAAATTCTAAAAATAAATGGAAACCACTGTGTTCTGCAAGGGTAAAAGTGTCTATCACATACCTATTAATTTCTAACATACAGTTTACTATGACGTATTAATTATGTGAATATTTAGTCTTTGGAGACTGCCAAATGAACCATGGGATAGGGTGGCATTCTCTAGTAAAAAGGTTTACAGCCTATGCTACTGCCTATATGCTACTCTATGGCAGCTGGCAACCCACTGGGGAAGACCAGGCCACTGTTTGTAACACTCAGTTCATCTGCCTTAGTCTAAGGCAGCACCAAACGAGACCCCTGCGAGAAACTCCATTTGGCACTTTGTGCAATGGAGCTACATTTGGGAAAGGTACCTGTAGAATCAAACCAGCTTAGTTACAATGCAACTAATTTTCAATTCAGACTAAAAGAGGGTTTCTAATCCTAAGCATTTGCCAGTCTATAAATTCATTTTTCACAAGGAATATGAAAGATTTCTCTCATTTCTTACCATCTTTCTGTCAGTAAGTAGATCCGTTCCAGGCTGGGTTTCCATCCTTTTAGGAGAACCCCAATTTTACATGTATATCTCAGACGCTGATAAAGAGACAGATAGCAGAAGAGTCTGCTTGATGGGGACAGAGAGATCAGAAGAGGGACACGAGATACATACATACAGAAGAGGAAACTGTGAAGTATAAATGTAGGAAAGCCTGTAAAGAAGATTAAAAGCAGAGAAAGTGAATTAATGGCCATTTGAAAACACAGAGCAAGGGCTGTTGAAGAAAACTTCCTTTAACCTAAGCAACAGAGTAGAAGTTCTATTTTTGGAAAAATTCAGTCAGCAATTTGAAATGGGGAGAAACTAAGGCTGGCTGGTAATAAAAGGTTGTTACTTCTGTGACTCTACTTTTGCTGGGACCCCTAAGCTTTATTGCTAAGACTGAAAAACAGGGCAGTACTGTGCATTTCTGTCTTCTGAATCTGCCACACTAGTTTTGAGACCCTATCAGTTTGAGGGCCACATGGTGTTTGCAGATGTGGACTGCAAAATAAATTCACATGCTGAATACATGTTGAGAGTCACTCTTGGAATGCCTTTCAGCAAAGCAGACAGGAGACATTAAAGAGCATCTCTATGGAGTATTCACACTCAGTTTCACATACAGGGCATACTACTTTTCAGAGACAGGCTGCAGCAAAATGTTGTATTTTATTGTCAGTGTAACACAGATCCACCTCAGAGCAGTGAGACTTTCTCAGTTTCTCCTGAGAAACCTACGGAGGGAAAACAAATTTCCTTATTAGTGGCTTTCACAGTCAGCTTTAGCTCACTTGGTAAATAATCTTGAGTTCTGTACATTTAATGACATGTAAAACTAAAGGAACCAGAAATATTTTTATATGTACGATATGTACAATACATCCTATTACACTTTGTTATCAATCACACTTTGCTTCCACATCAGCTCATTTGGGAAACATTACAGAAACTGTATAGATTCATTTTTCCTGCTTTGATTTAGAATTAATTTGAACTATTTTTTTTTTTTTAATCAATCTGGAGACTGAGGATGGTGAGACTGAAAAGTCTTCCTGAAGGATAAAGGTAAAATGATGTAATTCATAGATTGGGATTTTATGATTAGTATGGTTTATATCCAGCAATTTAAAACTAAAGAGCAGACTGTATCATTCCAGCTGGTCAACCCAGATACAGTATTCTTTGTGTCTTCTTCAACTCTTAACAGAGAGATAAGTGAAGCATGGCAGCATATTAGAAAGTAGGAATGCAGCAGGATCCCAATTTTCAGTGAAAATATTTTATCTTTTCACATGCACATACTGATAGTCAACTTTCAGTCAGAAAGCCTCAAATGATTTAATCTTACAGTGAACTGAGTAATCTGCACTCAGTTTAATGACTTTAAACTTGAACACTGAGCTCAGCAGAGCTCTATCTGCTGACAACTAGAGTTATCCAGTATTTAGCTAGACTCGGGTGCTCAGGGCTCAGGCTGGACTCCATATTTCCCCAGCAAAACATTACAAGACATTTCAAGCCACAGAAGCCCAGATTGGACTTCAAAACTTATTTGTATCAAGTGATTATTTATTTGAGCTAGCATGCACAGTACAGCTTCAAAATGAAAGGTTTTAAATATGGGTGTGGGACTCAGGCAATCCTAGGTTTACCACAGACTGTGAATCTGTCCAGCAAGGCACTGAAACTGAGAGCGCCTTAGCCAAATTCGAGTATCTACCAGCTAGAAATTTATACAAATGCTGTGTCAAACTAGTGACAGACTGCTGGTTAGAACTGACCAGTCACCTAAACCAAGGCAAGTTGTGTTTGGCATGAGGTCAACACTATCATCATCATCTGAAATCCAGAGAAAATGAACCAGGATGACTCCTTGTTTTCTAAAAGGAAAAAAGTATGAAATAGTAGAAAACAATCAAAGTTGCCAGAACATAAAACACTGAAATGAAGTATTTTAAAATAATGTAATCTCACTTTTAAGAAATCTGCAGAAGTAGGTAGTTGGTTTGCATATTCTCCTCAAGTGTCAGATCTCCCTATCTCAAAAAAGCTGAGACATTTTAATTATGTAGCTGTCATTTTGCTTTCAATGGGAACTTGTCTTAGGGGCTCAGGACAGACAGACTGTCCATATTTCAACAGAAAATGGAATACCATCTCTAAGTATCACCAAATCTATTATTCCTAGTCTAACATAATCTATTGCATATAGATCAGAAAACACAAAAAGGTGTTTTTCTAAGGTTAATCAATTACTTTGAACAAATCTAAGAAATTAGCCAAAGTTAAAGTTTGATAATAATGCCTACAAACTATGTAGGAGAATTCTCTGATTCCTTTACAGTAAAAACCTATGGCTCCTTTTTATACAAAGATATGGACTCCCTTCTTCAAGCAGAATCATATGCTTTTATATTTTTCTAAATTAGCTTAGTAGAAAAATGAGAAAAGATGTAACTGCCTGGGAACAGTGACGATTTTAACTGCTAATGTGCCTCATTCAACTCTATGCCTAATGTAGATCATTTACCAAGGTAACTGTATATGTCTTTGTATGGAGAAATAACTCTCTCTAAATGAAACTACTGATTGTATTGTACTGATTAATACTTGATAGTATTTAGCCAATTTTTAATTAAAAAAAAAAATGTTACAGTCCATGAGAAACTCTGGAATTTATGGAAAGGTGTGGACTATTACGGTGTTTTTTTAATTGAAGTGACATAATTATGAGAGACATGAGTCTGGATTTTGTCACCAGTGTAACAGGGGATTATACAGATATACTCAAAATCCCCCCTTTTTTCAAAACTTTGAAAAAGAATTGGGTACTATGAGTTTCAAAACTTGCAATCCTATTTTTAGGGTGACAGTGTAATATGTGAAGAAATACATTAAGTGCTAGAATGAGTAACAATGACAAAAGAATCATAGACCTTTCAAAGAGTTATGTGTCAAAATTCTCACTGATGGCAATTGTAGCTTTTTGGCTGGCCTCTCTGGCAATAAACAGCTGCAGAAAAATACCTACAAGGATATAATTCTAAATGTGATTGCATTTCCAAAAGCTTAAAACTACAAAAAAAAAAAAAAAAAAAAAAAAAAAAAAAAAAAAAAAAAAAAAAAAAAAAAAAAAAAAAAAAAAAAAAAAAAAAAAGAACAAACCAAAAAATCAACCAACCACAAATAAGAAACTTTATCATGTTTCTGATCCCCTGCCTCATCCAGTATTTTACTTAACTGAGTATGAAATGAGGAAAATAAAACCAACTTCCCTGACCCCTTCACACTCTCCACAACTGATTTTTCCGGGTACATGCTTGGCATGTAGCTTAAAAATGAGGTATTAACCAAAACTGCTAAGTGAAGACGTCTGTCATGGACAAGTGTCCTGTGAAACTGATAGTACAAACCCAAATCTGACCGGAGTGCATCCCACTACAGCTACTGTCTCCGAGAGCCATGACCTTTCAGTGATCCAGCTTTGTCCCTAAAGCATTGCCATACCTTCAGAATGGTCTGTTAGAAGAATAAATGAGTTTAATAAGTAGTTCCATTCTGGGACACTGCCCCTGCTGGTATATTCTGGGTTGTGTGGTTCATTTCTTAAACCATAATATTCCCTAGGAAAAAGAAAGACAATTCTTGGCTGCAGGGTGGATACCGAAAGGTGGTTTTCCTAAGTAATAAATTAGGTCAGTCTTAAAACAAGTCGTCTTCTCCCTGGATAAATATTTACTCCTTCCAAACTAGTATGAGGTTTACATGTCTCCCAACAACTTTGTTCTATTCTGGTTTTCATTAGGAGTTCTTGAGTCAGACACGACAGAAATCTACTAGATATCTTAGGGAATTTAAAAAAAAAAAAAGAAACACCAAAAGAACAAAAAAAAAAAAAATCCCTTGGGCTTCTACTTTTCAATAGAACCAGCCTCTTTTAACTCAGCAGCTAGGCACAGCACACATTTTAAGGTAAGTTATTTCCCCAACAATAACAACTGGAACAAACAAAACCCAAGAATCTCCAAATGGAATTTAACCACTGGAAAGCAGGAATTTGTGTTTTCAAAAACAACTTATAATTTATTAGAAATTGAATATTAGAGAGGCTTTATCCTTCCAAAGCCCAGGGCTCCAAAAGGCTGGTATGTTAAAGGCAGTGAGAAAAGCATTATTTCCATGGCACAAGGCCCTGTTCTATATGGCATTGTCACCTGGGCTCAGGACTGAGCCCAGAGAACAAGTGTCAAACTATGAGAGACAAACAACAGGGATTAACTGAGAAGAAAAACATAAAGGGAGGGCTATTCCTCAGCAAGTAGTGACTCTTAAAGATGCCTGGTGGCAGACAGATTGTAATTTTCAGAAGTCTGATGTTTTTCTTGTTTAAACCAATTTTTGTTTCAAACTGCTTTTCCCTAATGACTTTAGAATTTAAAAGTGTTTCACCCAGAATGAAGAACAGCTTCGAGGTTTTCAGTGATCAAATTGTGGGGAAAAAGTATCATTTTGTGTCCATCAAAAAGCATTTGATTTAATTTTGAGCTTTTAAAATGATCTAAAGGTAAATCAAAGAAAAAATCATTTTCACCTACCTCTGCTTGGTTTTCTTGGTGCACAAAACAAAGCCCAGAGAGTGGCTTAGTTGCTTCCATCAGAGCAAACATGAGAGGAAGAGGATGGCTATTTAACTACAAGGGAAATCCTTGGACAAAACCAAGTCGGAATAAAACTGTCCATGAAAAACTAAGGCTGGAAAGAATGAGATTTCTAAGGACCGGAGAAAGGTACGGTAGGGCACAATTCTCATAGCAGTAGTCTGGACAAGCAGCGTAGGCTAAGGCAGAGCGTGACAAACACAAGAAGGAGGCTATTCGACAGGTAGCCAGGACAGGGCATTGTGAGCCAGTTCCACTTGAGTCATGCAGTAACATAGTTTCTGAAAATTAAGACCCCGACACTACAGTGAACTCTAAGCAGCCCTGCGCTTCTACTGGCAGGCAAGTTTCTATCCCCAGTGAGCTCAGTAAGGCACTGACATCTATGTCCTTCCAATGCCTAAGCAAGTGTCTTTATTTTCAATATGCTGAGCACCAGCAATTTGAAAATGCATCACTATACAGTCAGAGCACACAGGAGCTTATCAGGCATTGCTGTAATTCACAGCTCCTCCCTCTAAAGAAGAAAGGCTAAAAACAACCAGAGGAATGGAAATTTAATCTTTTACCCTTAAATTTCAGGACAAACAGGAGAATTTTCTAATCTCTATATATTCTTTCTTAATGTTGGCAACTGTAAGAGGAAATAGGCCTGGTATTAGTAAGCCTTACAGGCAACAAAACCAAGCAAGAGTAATGTAAATCAGGTTAATTTCTCAGCGGCTTTTACGATGAGAGTTTTGAATGTAGGATTTCTTGTTCTGGATAAAGTACAAAGCTGTACTTGTTTATCCTTTCTGCCATAGAGAGTGTGCTTAGCTGAAGCAGAACAATCAGCCTGCAGAAACATTTCTAAAAAAAAATAAATGGGTTTCATTTTTTATTATTCAAAAAATGGGAGAAAAACAAACATGAAATTTCAGTATACGCCCAAGAGTTTTTTTCCATGAACGCTTCTATTTGTTATTAGATCAGTAAGTATGCTTTGCTGTCCACATCAAAGCTCTTTAATTTATCTGCAATCAATCTCGAGTAAGCTTGTAAGAAAATATCTTTTTTTCCCCCATTATCTAAAAAGAGTAAGCAGGAAAAAAAATCCTAGACATCAAACTAATCAAATTATAAATGTTTTCTGGTCTCTAGCAGCTCCTTAAAAGTAATGTTGGAGAACAAAGCGGTCTCCTTTGTTAACTCCATTAGAAATATTTGCCTTTTTTTTTTCCTTTCAGGAAAGTCCCAGTGCTTTAGCCCAAATTAACTGAAGTCACTGAGGTTTTTAGCAGGGATTTCCGTGTGCTTTGGAACAGCTCTCCCGTGCATTCAGATTTCTGCCAAGCAAAAGTCTCTGAACTAACCCCTATGCTCCTGTGCTAGAATGGGTGGGAATGGGTTTGATTCTCACTATGCTTTGAATATCTTGCACAATGTTTCCAGCTGCAAATTTCACCCTATATTAATAGCTGATCTCCATGAAAACTAAAGGCAAAATACAGTGCTTAGCAAGTAGTGAAAAACAGAACACTGCTAAAGTAATAAAGCAACATGTAATCTATGGTCAGAAAACACGACAAATAGATTAATTTTATTTACTCTAACTGTCCACATTACTTCTGATTCCTAGACATTTACTAAACTTTGCACCTGGAGTGCCCATCAATGCTAGCAACACTAGGTTGAGGCACTGAGGTCCTGAAACACATGAATAACCTTATTTCTTAGTGACAGATCAGAAATAGGAAGCTGCTAATTTGTAGAAGAATGTCTTTCAAAATTCAGCTTTCTCACGCCTTTCTTCCTCTCTTATTTAAGAATGCAATAGTGAAATTAGGCATTTGTAGGTTGCGATTCTTACAATTACTGGGAAGCCTCTACAATCTGAAAGGTTAGAGCAGCTTTCTTTCAAAACACCTGCCATGTCATTAGTGTTTTTCTGCAGCAATTCACACCCTAATCACTTCCCATCTGAGCAATGTCTGACTATCCCTGTTATTCCTGAAAAGCTGTAATGAGATTGAAGCACAGTATGAAAACAAAACTTTTACAGATAGTTGGAACACTTCCATGTTATGTTTGTTCATTTGGCGTCTTCCTCACACCCCGCCAGAGAAAGCAATGAAGTGCTCTTTGGAGGAAAGAGGCTTTACTCATCATCCTTAGCTGATGAGTAAGGATACCTCTATTCGAGGCATGCTGCACAGTCCTGCTTAAAGAGAACACGCACCTCAGACTGTCTGACAAGTCTGATCAGGTTGTATTTAGAGAACAAACTTACAGCTTCTCACTCTGAAGAAACATCAAAAATCTCTTTATGTTCATCATTGCATGGTCTGGAAATAAACAATGGGGTGACAGCAGTAAGTGTGATAACAGAATGATTGAGGTTTTTTTTTTTCTTTTCAGTAGAATGCACCAAATGAGATTTTGTCCACTTGTTGTATTCGTACTGTTCTCAAATTGCACAAAAAGGTGCTGGCGCAACAACTCAGCTGGGATGGATCAAAACAGCAGAACTGAATAGGTTCAAATAAACAGCTTGTCTTGTAGTCTTTGCAGTCTGAACCAGGCTTTGGTCCCAAACACAAGACATCAGAAAATTTATCATTTCACTTTGCATAAATGACAGCCGAGGTTTTTGAGGTTTGTCTTATTTTTTACATGCAAATATTCTTCTAGTCAAGTACAGATCCAGCATTTCAAGCCTACTGACAATAAGCTTGTTTTTACCTTCCATAGAACCCATGCGTAATGCCTCCCGCATCTCTTGGGATTTGTAGATGCAGGTGGAAAACTACTGCTGGGTGCACTTCAGGAGAAAACATCCAAGAGCACACAGGCAGAATGTCACAGCTGGGGAAGGGAACACACTCCAACATTGCTGAGTCCCAGCATTCACTCCTATACCTGAAGTACAGTCCAAAGCTCTTCTAT
The DNA here is from genome assembly GCA_009806455.1 of Tetrax tetrax. Taxonomy (NCBI): domain Eukaryota; kingdom Metazoa; phylum Chordata; class Aves; order Otidiformes; family Otididae; genus Tetrax; species Tetrax tetrax. The sequence goes on from WHYT01013259.1 coordinate 130,376, forward strand.
ATAGGTCTGGTAGGAAAGATGTCCTTCATTTTTAAAGTTTAAATCTTGTACATGTGGCTCATTTTTCTCGGTCACTGAACAACATGCATATTCCATTCTGAAAAATAAAACTGCTCCTTCTTTTTCCACTTAATGTATAATCTTGTCCTCCTTTCTTCCCCTCCCCCTTGCCCTGTGAAGAACAAAACGGAAGGAGAAAACTGAACGCTTGGAAAGAGGCACAAAGATGTGCACTACAACCAAAAGAATCTAGAGAAAGTCATACTGGATGAAATTTCCCATTTCTGTATTTCTTCACAGAAAGAAGAAATATCTCTATCAGCTCTTTAGAAATCTCTCTTCCCCTTCTACATAAAGCAGAACATTTGTATTGCCTGAAATGGCCTAATGTTTACAAAACTATTACAGAGGCACAGAAGACAGCATGGGCATTGGGCAGACTCTTAAAAGTCTGACATTTTCAAACATTTCCCCATTTTATGAAGGATACCGTTCTGCACAGATGTCAATGCTATTGAAAATGGAGAAGCATTTAAAATGCCAATATATCTGATAGGGAAAAGCTTCCTGCAGCATCATCAAATCTTCACCAAAAAGACCTTAGCACTGACTATTTATAAAATTAAACTTCTTAATTATAGATGACCATAAATAGCATTTTGGTATCTCAAAGAAAACCTAAGTACTGCTCAGGAAATGTAAGGAAGTCTCCCAACTCATTTTTTAAAAGGATATCATGAAAGGTTAACCTAACATCTTTCTTTTGCCAGTAGATCGGAGTGGACTCAGATGTGCCCACAGCTTTTGAAAGCCTACGTGAGAGCGGTGGCAGAGGGACACGGGCAGAAAGGCTCCATCTGCTGGCAACACAAGGTTGACATCAGAGGGCTCCCTTTGCACCGTGCTGGACCCAGGCCTGGGACAGCCTGGGTCTGGACTTCTGGCTTGCTGCTGGGTTTGCTAGCTTCAGTCACACTTCACAGGAAAAGCAAGTATCTCTGGTGAGAACTGATGCATGATAATTGTTAGAAAAACAGCAGTGCACTACAAAATTGCAGGAATTTTGACAACATTGGGCCTATAACGTAGCGTGGGATTTGGTGCTGATGAACAGCTTAGTTATAGACGCAGCACAATGAGAAGAGCTGCTTCTGAGAGAACACATCCCTGGCTTGTATAAAGCAATAAAATAGCAGTAATTAGGCCTAAAACTCAGTAACGTTTAGGCTAGAATTTGTAACAAAATTTGATATTTACAACAAAGTCAAACAAGCAGGTGACGGGTCTGTTAGTATGATTCAATTTTCTTACCATCAGTACAAAGGTAAAGTACTTTCCTGTTAAGACCACCTTTACACACATCCACATTCACTCTCCTGGTGAGACGTTTTCATTTCACCTTATTTCAGCTGTCCAGATGTGAGGGATCTCATCAGCTCTGCTTGCCTAGACATCTCCACAGCAGATGACAAGGTGGATGAGAGCACTTCTGGTGGGTGATTCTTCCCAGCAGAAGATGGATGGGATAAACAGATCTCTGGAGATGCCAGTCTTTCTGCCCAGGCTAGTGAGGAGGTCTAAGAGTTTGGTGGGACTGAATGCCTAATATCCAAATAACTGAAGCTAAGCAAGACAAATCTCATGCTGCTCTAGATGCTTTCAGAGAACACCAAGCAACTTCAGCAGTTTAAAGACAGCTTGGCTGGTGGATATAGGGGGTAAAGTCTTCTCTCTAGGAATCTCAGCTTTCCCTCTGATCAGATACTCATGTGGAAGTCTTTTATTCTGCTGCCTGGAATCACAGAATGGTTTAGGGTAGAAGGAACCTTCAAATATCAACTAGTCCAACTCCCTCTGCCGTGGGAAGGGACATCTTTCATTACATCAAGTTGCTCAAAGCCCCTTCCAACCTGACTTTGAACACCTCCAATGATGAAGCATCCACAGCTTCTCTGGGCAACCTGTTCCAGTTTCCCACCACCCTCACTGTAAAAAATTTCTTCTTAATGTGCAATCTAAATCTGCCCTTTTTCAGTTTAAAACCATTGTACAGTCCAATCCTAGGGAAGCTAAGTGAACATAGAGTTGAGCTTAATGTTTCACTCACTTATCAGCACATCCTGCAAACAAGTTTTCCAAAACCACTCATCCCATTTTTAGTCTGATGACATAAGTGATCCTAATGTCTAGATGTTTGCAGAATGCTACCTACAGTAAAAACCTCTAAGACTGTTGCACAAGAAAAGTTTATCACCTTCGGAAATATTTTCAGAATAAACCTGCTAGAGACAGTTTCAGTATTACCCATTTTTGCTTTGAAGTCTTTTTTTTTTTTATTTGACCTTTGGAACAAATATTTCACAGGATTATTTGTAACTGTTATCATGCAGTAACATTTTTTTCAGTGAAGAGGCATTTCTGAAAGTGGTTATTTCTGCACTTGGCACTTCCAAACGTTTTGCTTTGTCTTAACTAAATGCCCACGTTTTTTCTGGGGTGCTTGAAAATGTCCCTTTAAAACCTTTTTTTTAATCAGAGTTTCCCTAAGAATTGTGGGAGAAGTAGAGTACACAGTAGTGCTGGGACTAATCAAGTCCTTCTGGATGGTAGATACAGTTTTCTTTATAACTGGGACTGTAGTTTTTCCATAATTTATTTTTTACTCCATTTAAAGAGATCTTGAAATCAGATCACTAATAACCCCAAAATCAAAGGAAAAAAATAAAAAGTCAAGCTTTTCCACATGAGATAGCTGCTTTGAAAATCCCTGAAATGAGAAAATCAAGACGCTGAACTCCCATTCACTTTTAAGGGGAAGTAAATCACAACAAAGACCTCTTTTAAAAATCCCAGTTAAAACTTCAAAAACACTGTGAGATAAATCATGCTGTTCCCATTTGGTAGACTATGACTTTGACGCACAGAAAGGGTTATGTAACTTGCTCAAGATCCCGTTGAAGACCCCAGTAGAGATCTACTGACTCCCTGTAAGTGCATTTAAGATTCAATGACATCCTCTTTTCCCAAAATGCTTGAAGGTCTTTCAGCAGTTCAACAAGTCACAAACAAGAAAAGAAGAAAGCGAGGAGAGAGGAACACAACCGTAGCACGGATGGGATATTTAACAGTGCTCTGGATGAACAGGAAGGATACGGCAAGCCTATCATTCACCAATGCCCTTAAAGCCCTGACTCGGGGAGGATATAGCTTTCCTTGGGACTGCTGGCTTTCTCTTACAGGTAATGTCCCCATCTTGCTGCAGGGAGAGTTCATGTGCCTCTGAAGCAAAATTAGTCTGACATGACATAGAAAACTGTCCATCAACAAAAGAAATCAAGGGCTGGGTGTAAATTAAAACCATAATGCCCTCCCAGGGCTCATTTCAAGGCCCAGTTATAAGCACTGACAAGTCATTTTTGCCCTGTTTTTTAATTTATCTTAACATTGGTCTTATCTTAAGTGGCCTTCTCATAATCAAGTTTTGCCTATTTTTCTCCAACTGTCTCTCTTATAGCTGACCTCTACAGTACTAAATAAAAAGCCATCAGTTTGTTGATCTTGCAGACACAATGTTTTGTCCACAGCAGCTGGTAAGAAACACTCTTTTTCTGAAAACATGTAAGCAGAAAATAAACTCAAGAATGCTGATGCAAAAAATAACCTGTTTTGACAAGTTAAAATATTTTGGGTTTGCATATCTGTAAGGTGTTGGTAGCAAAGCTAATTTCTACTTCATCCTAAATATTGTAGAAGAATAACCAAAACAAAACACAAATCCCCCAAATACCAGTGCTTGCCAAGTGGTGAAAAAACCCAAAACATGCTGTAGCAGAAAAATATTTACTTCCCAACATCTAAAATTATTATGGGCATTAGAAAGCATTTAGGAAAACACCTTTAAAAAAATCACTGAAGTGTTATTTTAATAACTTGAAACGGGAGACAAGGCCAGTGCTACTGATCCATGAAGTCTGGCTCTGTTCTTCCCTCTCCTATTAAGCTGAATTAAGGACTGCTTGTGCTACCCTTGCAGTCCGATCTTTCTCTGCCACCAGCCCTCTCTGTGCCAGGAATGTTCAAAGCACAACTTCAGAAGTAAAGCACCTCCCCTGGAAACGTAAAATCCGGACCAAAAGTGTGAGCTGGCCAAAGCATAATCCCAGGTCATGGTGAAAAGTCTGGATTTCCACGTTCCTGGCTATCATGTGTTGCCTGCTTTCAATACCAGGAAAACACCCTGGTTATTTTGGCCATCAGTTTCTGGACTCTTCAGAGGCCTGTGGGAAAAGATCTACCTCTGCTTTTGTAATGGCTACCCATTTGGTGGCTGTTCACTGTCTATTATTCAGAGGTTTCTTGATATACAGCACAGCTATACAAAAAATAGACTTTTGCTAAGCATAAAGTCACACTTTCTCTTGACAAGAGAGCAAAATAGACATTTTCTCCTTGTACCCACTCTGTTGTAAAGTAAACTGACTGATGTTCACAAATAGCCCTCTGCTTCCTTACAGAGAAGCAGCTATGGCTCCACTTGTACACATTTTAAGATTTAATTAAGCTCCCAATCATCTTTCTAATACTTTCCCAGTCCAAGGACTGAACATTTCATGGTGCTTTCTACTGCTGTAAGCATTTTATCCTCAGTATGTCTTCTTGATCAGAATGTGTATGTAAACCAGGCTCACAGAGTCCTCTGAGGTACAAAATAATCTTGAAACTCAAGTTGGAGACATTTGAATCGACTGCTGTACAGCCAGCTTTCCTCTCAAAGCAGTATGACTGTAACGAAGCATTACGTACCTCACGCAGACCAGCCAAGAAGCCTTGCTGAGCAGCTTGGAGACACTAATATGAATAATGTCACCTTGGGCACTGCCCATACCAACACACCGGCCTGCCACAGTGCCCACACAGACCTCCACGGTGGGTGGCACTAACGTGCCTTTGAGGTCCCTACACAAACTTCTGAGGTCCCTACACAAAGGCAAAAAAATGATGCAGACAGACATGAAGATGCAGACAGACATGAAGTATGAAATCCAGTGACGTTTAAGGCCATGGGAGGTGATCCTATACATCATACGGAGGGCGTCAGATTGACCAAAGGAAGGTCTGACTTGCAAAAAGGGTCTTATTTTAGAAAGCCAGGGGAAAAGTCATGGCTCAGAGAGTTCTCCTGCTGACCTGGAGCAGGATAAACATTACTCTGGAACATGAACTACCTACGCTGCTATGGCACTGATAGGTTACTTTTCTGAAGCTTCAGAAAACTCCTAAGAATGTTGTGCTCCCTTCCTAAGAATTCAAAAGCAGCTTTTTCACTTAATTTAAGTTCTCAGTAAAATTGAATTCAGATGGTAGAAACATGGTAGAAGGATAACAGCTTGCAGTACCACTTGCTTAAATCTGCTTCATTTGAATATCTTAAGCCTACATCCAGCTTGTTTAATTTGCTTTTCAGCACTGTATCATGAGGTAATTTGATCTGTGCTGATGTGGTAAATCACACCTATTATATACGTGTCTCTTAAAAGTATTTTGGCAGGATTCTATTTTTTACAATTTACTTCCTCATCCAAAGTTACTCATTAAATACTGCTGCGTGAACTGTCAGTAATAAGAATCATGGTTTACCATCCATTTGGTGACAATTAAACTGAAATAACCCCCCAAAATAAAGCATAGTCATGCAATTTGCATCTTTATTTACTGAACATTCTTACTGGCTTTTTTCAGTGTAAGGACAATACATTAGAGCAGGGTGCAGAGTCCCAAACTCCCACCAGCTGTGCCCCATCCACAAACAGAAAACTTTTAGTCATGTGAACTTGGCTGTATTTGAACCTTCAAGCCCTGCACAGCAGTAATGGCCCATAATACTTCCAGTGCAGCAAGCACTTCTGCATGGTGCTCGAAAAGTGTTCACATATACCAGTTGGGACAGCCCTGCTTCATACTGAATGTATGCCATATAAACACACTTTTTTACAGCTGAGAGTTTTAAGGAGTGGCATTCATGTAAACAACTGCGTAGGAAGTCACACCTTAAAAAAAACCCCTCTTTTTCTGGGCTTTGTGTCTTAATTTGAGTTACGCTTGGGCAAAAAAGATGAGCAGACTAAGCTTTCTAAATACACAGCTCATAGTTTCCCACTGTGTACTGCATACCACTTTAGTGCCCCCACTAAATATGTACAGGTGTGTAGCCCAGTAATAAAAGCTACAGGGAACACCCACTGGGGACTCTTCCTTTGCAGATGATATTTGTATTATGTTTGACCTCTGTGGAATGAACTGTTATGGAATCTACCTGGAACTAATGAGTTACAAAAGCAAGTCAGAAAAGAGTTAAACATGGATAAGAAGACATACCACAGAAGTGTTAGGCACTTGGATGCATATTCAGTAACTGGAAACATAAGAACTCTGCTCCTTCATGATCAGCAATCAGCTTTGCATATAGTTTGCATACTGCTCGACTATCTGGGGCAATGCACCATTGGTCTTAACCACTTCTTGGATGTGGTTGTGTTTCTAAACATTCTTCCAGTGATAAAGAGTTAAGAAGTAGTATTGTATTTTTCTTACTTAAAACTTTTTGGTAGGGTGCAGCTCTATCAACTTAAGCTTGCTTTCTGTAAATGTGGATAGTGGTTAAAAAACAAAACAAAAAACCAAACTCGAAAATGTTTCTCGAAGTTGCTGAAGAGAATGTTATTATGACTAAGAGGCTGGATTCGCTGCACAAAACAGCTATTTCTAGTGATAAAGCATAAAGGATAAACAACTGAGGACAAGATTGCCGGATGTAAAATGGAAAGTTTCCAATTTAGGAGCAGCAGAGGAAGAACATGAATTAATATGCAAGGACCAAATTAGCAATGTAAAAATATTCCAAGTCAAACCAAATGCCACTGAAAATAAACTCAGGAACTCTACTTCTCTTCTGCTCCCTGCATTCCAAGGAGGATTGAGTTTAGAATAACCATGGGGAATTTCAGAGAATCTTACATTAAAGTGCTGAGCAAATGCTTTAAAAGGTAGAGACACTGTATGTGCTTGTAAGACACAATTTCTGTCTTTATGATGCTAGATTCTTCTTCAGTACTTGTGTGTGAAAAAAGAATAAATGTTTTGGTCTTAAGTTTTCTCATGAATTTTTATATTTAGTGAGATCAGTAATGATTCTTTAACAGTTTTGAAACTGGGGTACTAACTGATAATTTCTACCTAGCTTATTAACTGGAAGAAAAATCAAAGACAAAAAAAAAACCCAAATAAAAAACACATCAACAACTAAACACTTGGAAAATACACAAAATCCACTGGTTGTTGACTTTTCATCCTAGACTATACTTCAGTGCTAGCTTTGTTAGCTCTACATATAGTAATACACTCTCAGGCTGATGATCCTATACTGCAACATTCTTTGGCAGATGGGTCTTACAGATCTTAAACACAATTTTCTGGCATGATCTGGCAGATGTCCCACTCCAGGAAGAAAAGCTATTTCACTGCAAGTAAGTCAAGGTTTTTTTATATAACATAGTAGGACTTAAACAATAGAGTCCTCTGTGGTATTCCTCAAATTGATGTGATATCATGGATTGTTCAGTCCACAACAAGAGCTCTTATGGACTTTAAATTGGACTCCTGAAAAATGGGTGTGGCAGATTAAACATCAGCACTGCTAGACTGATGGTTAGCTCGGCTGTGGTACAGCTTTTCTGTTGAACTTGCATTTTGGAAAGCTCCTGCAGGATATGACAGAAATAGGAGCTCCCACACACAATCATGATCCCATCGCAAAAAGCAGACAGACATAGAGAACTGCACTGAAAATAAATGAGAGACATATGTATGAAAAACTTGATAGGAGACAGTAAATTTAAGCCTGAATATTTTGGAAGAGCAGAGTGTCAAATGCTGCAATCAGATGAACAGAACTTAGGACTTTCAAGATAGCAAACAATGACATGGCATCTTATGGTGCTGCACCTCTTAGACAGCTACATGGCACGTCTGCATGTGCCTAGGCTCCCATATGGACAGGCACTAAAATTCCAGTATAGAAATTGGCAACCAACGGTAAATCAGTGATACAAAAATAGCAGAATAATTTCACCACTGATCCCTCTGATTCAATCTCTGTTCACCTAGGAATATCCCTTGCAGGTTTTAACATCTGATCCTGCTAGGCATAAAACAAAATCCCAACAGCCGTATTTGCTATTTGTGAGACACTTCACAGTCAAGCCCCACTTTCACTCTTGTAACAGCCGTGATTATGTCAAACACACAATTGCCCTCTGCATTTTAAGAGAGACAGCTTGCAAAGTGGTTTTACTTTTACAAATATTTAGGCACATCCAGACAAATAGAAGAAAGCAGGATTAGGAACCTCCTACATTATGTTTCAACACTCCTCCCCAAAAGCTGCATCTGACGTTAAAGAGCAAATAACATCCCAAAATACCGAGATTCCTCAAATTATGTGGGCAGCTTGAAAAACTCCACAGAAATGCAAATGTAATCAGTTATTCAAAGAGGAAAAATATTTATTGATAACAACTCATCTGTTACATTGTTTCTCAGCACTGAGATAATTATACATTTCACAAGTATGAACAATATGTTAATGGCTAATGCCGAAGGCAGAATGTGGCAGATGAAACACTGGATACTGGGGTTATTCCCTTCACCTGACAAGTGAACATACTTGCACCTGTGATTCCAAAGCATAGTTCTTAAATAAATCATTAAATATATTGAGCAGGACAAGCTACTCTTCTACAGTCCAAAAATCATGCCAAGCATTAACAGGAATTAAAGTCTATCCCCTCTGAGTTTACTAACAGGATTCATCTTACCTGAACTTAGCTGTATAAGCAAGTCATTTAGTTCAGCTTCACCTGTGTCATCACTGGAGAGAGGTAACGACTTCCTGATTCAAACTAACCTCAGGTAAGTGTCTCAAATAAACTGGAAGGATTTCTTCTTCTGCCCCCAAACCATTCAATGCTCTCCACTAATTTTGGCACAAGTGTAGATGACTTGGTCAGACTGAATAGATACCTTTTATCTAAAAGCAACATGAAATAAATCTTATCTCATGTCCCAGAAAGAACCTGACAAACTCATTCAGGAAATGTCCTTTTCAGGTCAGAGAGAATCTAATTAACACTTGAGAGGGTTTCCTGCCAGCCAGCTACAATCAGTGTCTCACTACTGTTTACAGGGAAAACAACTAACAGTATATGCGGAAAAGTTAAGATGCAAATCAATCTGTCTGTCAGGAGACAGGCACTGCTATCCAAGCATCTCTGATAAAATATGAACATATGATAGTGAAGGAAGGAAGACCAAAATGGCCCTTGCTGCTTTTACCACTTTTGGTATTTATTCTTGTTTTGGTTTTTTGGGGTTTTTTTGTTTGTTTATTTTGTGGGGATTATAGGCATATATTTCATATGGCTACTTAACTGCTGGTTTTAAAATGAAGTATGCATGTTTGAAAATTCTATAGTTGCAAAATATGCAGAAAACAGTACAAAGAGGGTTGGACGAGATGACCTTTAAAGGTCCCTTCCAACCCAAACTATTCTATGATTCTATGATTCTATGAAAATGCTCTCAGGTGTGCAGATAAAAAATATATATGTCTTTATTCTGGTAAGCTGTATAAGATCAAGCTTTTGCTTCAAAGCTTTGCAGGTGTACAGCAAAGAGGGAAGTATAGCAAGGGGGAAGCTGACAATGAGAACATGGGAATTCTAAAAAGGGAGAAAAAGAAAATACAGAAAGTATCTGAACTCCCTAATATAAATGTGGGCCCACACAAAAATAATGCACTACAACTGCAAGATCAAACTTAGGTTGATTAGATTTGATTTCTTATAATCCACTTTTGCCCAAAATAGATTATGTCTTTCTAACACACTTACTGAACTTCGTGCATCTTTAAGGATTTGGCTGCTAAATCTGCTTGCCAAAATATGTCCACTGGTATCCCTTCTGAGGCATCTTACTCCATGTCTGGATTTTGAGAGATCCTGAACATGCCCTCAAGTTGTATTTAGGTGACTGCTGTTCATCAGTTTGTGTGTTAGCCTCAATATTTTGGGAGATTTCACAACTTGCCCAACAACTTGTTAGTGAACAAAATAAATCAGGTAACAGCCAAAACAGGCATATTCAGGTTGTTACGGGAAGGCAGGAAGGTGAACAGACAAGGAGCAAGCATATGGGTATATGTCTGTGCAACCTAGAAAAAGCCTAGCAAGCACAAGATAACATACAAAGGTAAAGAGTTATGGTTACAAATGCTGTCGCTTCATAATGGACTTTCTCTTTCTGTCCAAAAGGTCAAAACTAAATCCTCCATCAAAACTACAGAAATACCAAAAATTCTGCAATAGTGTTCACACCCTCAGTGTTAATATAATAGCAGCACAGATATGTAAGATCTGGAATGCAGTTGTCAGTCAAACATTTAAACTCTTCCTTGAAGTAGGTCAGTATTTCCAGGCAACCAGAACATAAAAACAAAACAAGTGACCTCCATGCCTATTATAACAAATCTCCAGCAGAGTCTGGGTTTATGAAATGACTGGGCATGTTGCAAATGTTGGCTGCTGCACTGGAGAGACTGGCCTATTTGTCAGAGAGACAAATTTCTGGAGAAATTGTGATCAGACAAGAATAAACTTCTAATAAAATAGCAGAGGAGATGGCAGATGTTTCCCGCCCCTAAAATGCATACCTTACCCCTGAAAACACATGCCTTGGCACTTCAGGCCTTTTACCACACAACACAGCTTTAAGGATGTATGCTGACCGTGGCAGAGATATTCACCTGCAACACTCCTTAAACAAAGTAAAACATTGCTCCTGTTGGAGCAAAGAACTCAGTAGCAGTTTGCCAGCTCAGTTAGAGATCCTCAGCAGTTCACTGGACAGAACACTCTCTTAGCTGGGGAGCTAGCAGCTTTCTATGGACAGGCTGCATAGCTGTATCCTAGAAATAGTAAAAGAGAGAAAGTTGTTCCTCTCAGCTTACATCTTGCATGCACTAAAAGCTCTTAGTTTGAACTCCCCTTATTCCCACTTCCTGGACATGCAGCAAAGATTAAACCAACTCATTTGGAAACATGCAAGTCATCTTCTTCAGACTAAATCTAAGGCTTGCTTTAGCAAATTTTTCAGAATCAAAAATATCTTTGTGTATGTACATTTCCTCAGTTGAGCTCAATATTAGGGCCACTCAAGCTCCTGGAACGGGACGTCACCGTTATGCCCTCTGCATCTCCTCTCCCCTCCACAGTACCACAAGCACCTACCTAGTGCTAGTGCTATAAGTTAACGACTTTCACACATTTGCATTGCGGCTGCATTTTGGATGCGGGTCAGCTTTTCTGCTTGACATACATCAGAGGAAGCTACTGCCCATACCTACACAAAGTTACCTGTAAGAAATCAGCGCCCTGGCTTTTAGCATTGAGTCAGCTCCCTCACTCAAGTGCATGCAGACTCCCACTGTCTGGCTTCCGCATCAAGACAAGGGTAGGCAGAGCGTGTTGGTGCAGGGTAGCAGCAGGGTTCAGATTGTGTTTCTGCTGTGGATGTCTTCTGGGTACAGATATGACTGACCACTAACATAGTTGCATTAGGGCCAACTACCAAGTGAAAACACTGAGGCTGAAGGTAAGCCGTGGAAACTGGTTCGCCTCCCCAGCTATGTGAAGTGAAACAAATTGTTCTGCTTTTCATGAACTTAATTTCTCTCAATATATATGGTTGCTAAAATTAAATCTGTAGAGCGTAAATACTGCAAATTGGGCATAATCCTGAAGCTGTGCATTTGGCTTGCCAGCTGCAGTGCCCTTGCCGTGCATATACACAAAAGGTCCACATACCCAAAAGGCCTAGTATTGCAAGGGAAAAGGAGAGGCACCTCTTAGATCGCTCTTGTGCAGAGCAACTACCCTGCAAATGGGGAGCATGCTGCATTACACGGCAAGGGGAGATCTGGCACTCAAACTTCTGCTGCTGCTGCGTCAAGGTAGGCAGCCTGTCCATCCATAAGGGTTGTATAAGCCTGGATGAGGTGTCTAAGTAAGTCCTGCCCAGTGGCAGGGAGCCTCCTTTTTTCTCTAATTTCATCTTCCTTATCAGCCAACATTAGTCAGAAGGAGGAGGGAAAACCACAAGAAGTCATTTAAGTCTTCTTCATTCCCTGAAGTTCTCCAACACTCCCAGAGTAAAATCAAGGCCTCCTAGATAGAGTTTGAATGCACTCTAATAAGTACTTCTGGAGGATTGGTCTGCTAGTGGGAGGAATTCCGTGGCTAAGTTATGCCATGCTAGCTAATATGCAGTTCCATAAAATCTTGATCTATAGCATGGTTGTCAGGGTTTTCAGTTCTGGTTTTCAATTCTGCTGACCAGATGACATGTGGAAGGTGGTATCTGGAATCACAGTATCAGGCAAAGTTGAACAATATATGCTATTCTTTACTTTTGTATAGTTTCTTTGGAAATGTACTCTGACAGAATCAAGTACATTTGTTTTCCTTCCTTCGGCCACCTCTAGCAATAATCATAGTCTCAATACTGACACATGAGAGCACCAGGTAGCCACCAATACTTCTGGGCTGTGATTTGCTTAACACAAGCCACAATGTGTCTTCAGAGTGCAGCATGTATCTGCAAAAATTAATTTGGGGACATCACTAGGTCTTTCAGTGCAGATTAACAGCTATCTTCTTTGGCAGTTAGCCAGAGGCATGTGAAACAGCCTACAACTGCTCTCATGACATCCTATACAAATGAAAGAGCTTAGTAATAAGAGGCAAGCATTTTTCTTTTCCAGTAGTGAAGCTCAAGCACTTAGAAAATTTGCCCTACACTGAACAGCAAATAAACTGCATACATATAATTGGACAGACAGATGGATTATACTGTGCATTGCAGCTGGCTACATCTCGGAAGATTAGTACAGATATCCCTGCTACTAGGATAAAGTCTACTACTGAATGAAATTGCTCTCTATCAGTCTAACTGAAGAGCCTCTACCACATCTCCCAGTGAGTTTACTTGCTGTTAGCCCGGCCCAAACTGAAGTGAAGGATAAAGACACAGTAACATGAACAGAGCCACACCTCTCTGAAACTCCAGGAGGGAACACTGACTTCACCAACAGATTCAGACTGCTACTTTCTGCTTTCAGCTTTCTGTACACCAAAGTCACCCACAGAGGAAACTGAGTAATCCCAGGTAGTTTCCTTTTGAATCACATCTAGTGACATTTGCTCTGGAAGGGATGAGACAAGCTTATTTCTTCTGGTGCGAAATCTCTTATCTTGCCAGCACATTTTGGGACAAGAAGCTACTCTGGCCTATTCGGGTAGTAGTGGGAGATAATCACAACCCAGCTCCCCAGAGACTGATGTTGCCAGCAAAATAAGACACCTAAGAAGTGAAGTGGTTGCAGGGCAAGTCATTATGTGACTATTTTAGAGGTCATGAGTGGGATCTGCTGTGCCCTTGTGAGGATTTGGTAACACTGCTGTATCTTTGTTCTCCAAGGCTGGAATTGCTTTCACTGGTGGGTTGACAGGGAGAAGGAAGAAGGAAGCATATTTTAGAAATTTTATGAAACACGTTTCCCACATCAAGCTCTTTTCTCCTCTTCTTGAGTTTTACAGAAAGCAATTAACATTTAATGTAAAACAGCCTGCTTTGATAGCTGCCTGAGTGCCCCATTCAACATTTTCTACACCTCAGGGGAGACAAATATCCGGTCACAAATTCCAATTTGTTATGGATTTTCGAAGTCACAGGTTGACAAGAGAAGCGGTTATCGCTCTCTGATCAGTATGCAGAGACCATTACACTCTTTAGCAATACTCTTTAGTGGGCACAGCAAGAGTTAGAGAGTAGATTTAAAAAACAAAGCCCTTTGGTTTTGAACATAAGGCTCCTAGAAAAATGTTAGCAGAGATTATTTCACCAACACAGCACTGAGTCAGTAATAAAATGTAATTCCCTGCTGGACAAGTGCCATTATTGTTATGATTGTAGTTATCACTATTCATCTTCTATTTATATACCATGTAAATGTATACCACACTTTGTAACAGCACACCGAAAACAAAGCCCCTGCTTAGAAGAGTTTTAATACTTCTGCTCCAGTCATAAATTCAGTTCTGTCAAATATTTAACAGCAGTGTGCATCCTGGAATTATTTGGAGCAACATTTACATGTGCGATCCACAACTCCAGCCAGAGCTGCTGAGCACTAAAGACAGTAACTGCAAAAAAAAAAATTCGCCCTCCCACCTTCTAAGTCCAAGATAACAACACAGAAAAGTAACTAACCAAACAAGATTTCACCGTTAAGATTGCGAATTTGTAATCTCCAGTCTTCAGCCTTCAGCCGTGGATGATGGAAGTAAGGAAGAGGAACAAGGAGAGGAGACTAAGATGATCACAAGTTTGCAAAGGTTATGCACACAAAACAATTTTCTGCAGGCTGGACTCTAATTTGCTAATTTGCAACTTCCCTCCATTTAAATCAACTAAGAAAGAGTTTTGGCTGTGATCCAGTATTCCTAACTTAAGCACCTGCACTGAATCTAAATTCTAGGTGACCTGTGAAACTGTCCTCCTAAAGTAAGTGCCCAATTTTGTCTATACTGCCAAACAGGAGAGGTATCCTTAAAGGCTTCCAGAGAGAGGTCCTATTAACTTCTCTTTGCTAAGACATCTTCCCTCTTTACCTATCAAGACCCTAACTGCTTTTACAGGCAGACCTGCAAACTTCATCACACAGCAACACAAGTCTGCAGTTCTCCAGTGTGTTTCATTCCTTGACATATGCTGCCAATCCAAAATCAACAGCTTCTTTCAATTTATTCAAAGAATCAGGTCTTTCCCCTTTCCACCATCTGACTCTAGAAAGCAGCATCTTTTGAGGGACTCCCCAAAACACTGAGAATTTCTAAACTAAAGCCATCTTCTTTCTGCGAAAACAAGCTGTATCTCTTTTCAGCTTTTTACTTTACGTTGCATCATCCTGTGCTTTCTATCATCTGGTAAGTGTTGCCAACTATGAGCTACTGAGTCATTGATTCAGCAGTGGTTGTATGAGAATGGGTCATCTGAGTCCACACCACTGGGCAGGCGAGAGGAAGAAGGCCTAGTCTGCGCACCAGCTGTCGAGCAGTCAGCATAGCAGGAGAACAATGTTTTCCCCCACATCAGACTACGACACGATCTGCCTGCGTAGGCTGTGCCAGAGGACCTCGCAACGGACACCGCTGCATGCTGTTGAACCTCCTCCTGATGAGCTGGCCTGAGTAGCAGCAGGCTCTGCCTACCTCTGCTTTCTCTCTGTCCTGTAGATCTTGCATCATTAATTGCTGCTTCTATCTAACAGGGGATGGGTACTTTGCAGCTAGGAAAGAAAGAAGCACATGGACGATACATGACAGAGCACACAAGATCCGACTTAAATCTTTACCTGGTCTCTAAACATGAGATAGAGGGCTTTTATATGCTACTGTGAGGCAAAAGTCCCTGTCTCAAGTTGCTGACTGCTATAATTTGCTGTCATTTGCTGTAGTCTCTGTTTGGAGGCTGTAGTCCATGTCTGAGGTGGCTTTCTTGCAGCTGTGTGGGAGGCTGGCAAGAAAGGGCAGAGGACCACCCTGGCACTCAGATACATCCCACCTTGCAGAAGGCTGGCCTCTTTCAGAGCTATGAAGTACTGACCAGCAAAAGCAGGTTGCTGCTCTCTGGTAGCCCTAGGAGAGAACACAACTGCAGCTATATTCATTAACTTGCCCTACTGTTAAGGACAGTATTTGAATCAAAGTCTGCCTCCACGACACCACAAGGAAGTGGCAGAGCAGGGGCAGAGAGACAGAGAGATCTACCAGCTTGGTCCAAAGATAAAACGGATGTGGGGAGAAAACCCGTCATTTATTACTTCCGTATGTGATATGTATACTTCAACATTTTTCCAGAAACAAAGAATCTAAGGAAACAAAGTAAAAGTCACATCCAATCCCTTGTGTTTCTCCTGGCATGACACCTTTCTGAAAAAACAGCTTTTCTGAACTCACACCCAGCGACTTTCATTACCTTGATACAAACTGCTCAATCTTGGTTCCCCATCACCCGAATCAGTGAGAATCTTAGTTTTTATCTCCAAAAATAGCAAGTTTCTAGTATCTCCTCACTCACTGAGGCTGGGGGATGTTAAAAAACACAACTTGGTGAAGTTTAAAAAAGGCTAAAAAGAAGAAAAAGTGAGCATATTAAAAACATATAAGCAAATTGGTTTAGTCTCCTGTTTCGTTTCTCTTTTCTAACTGTGGGAGGGAAGCTTTTCCTAGCGACCTCTGGAAGGTGGGAATAGGTGAGTTGCTACTGGGGGCTAGGCTTCTGCAGAGGGCTGTAAGGACACATTGTTCAGCTCTGCTCCTAGCCACAAACCTGTGCTGCAATAGGTGACCGAGTTCCTAAACTTCCACGTTCGCTGCCCCACAGGGATTAGGCTGACATGCACCTTTGATGCAAATGCAAAGTACTTTGAAATTAATGTGTGTAAGTGTCACTCTACAGTAATCCAAACTCTGCAGTAAAAGGAACAATTCTGACTTTTACTGTGGCACAGCATAAGCAGCATAAAGGGCAGTGCACTTTGCTGGCACTCCCAAAAGAGTGTAAGTGACAGTAACACCAAAGGTACACCTTTTGTCATAGTGATCCCTACTTTTTTTGGCAGCAGAGAGGGATATGGACAATTGCAGGGGACACAAATATTCCACAATTTGTATCTCAGTACTGGTACTTGTTAATACTTTGAACAGCTTCTGCATCAAGTACTTCTTTCTTTTCAACGTAGGAGACACAAGAGCTTATTTCTAAACTGATTTTGTTTGGTAAAGGCTAGATTAACCATCCTCATTAGCACTATTTTACTTTACTGCAATAATCATAGAATCATAGAATCATTAGGGTTGGAAGGGACCTTTAAAGGTCATCTAGTCTAATCCCCCTGCAAGGAGCAGGAACATCTCCAACTAGATCAGGTTGCTCAGAGCCTCATCCAACCTGGCCTTGAATGTTTCCAGGGATGGGGCATCCACCACTTCTTTGGGCAACCTGTTGCAGTATTCTACCACCCTCATTGTAAATTTTTTTTTCCTAATATCTAATCTAAATCTACCTCTCTCTATTTTAAAACCATTATGCCTTGTCCTGTCACAACAGGCCCTACTGAAGAGTTTCTCCCCGTCTCTTACTAGCCCTCTTGCCACCCACCTCCCTCAACACCAGAAGTATTTACAGTTGAGGACAGCTACAGGTAAGCAAGGTGCTAGGCATAGCCTTAGGTTAGTGATGCCTACATGTGTGATTTGGCTAGGTTATTTCTGGTTTAGTTTACAGAAATAAGGCCATTTTACTTGTGTTCTCATACATGCATATCTACTGGTGAGGGAATATCCCTGGGTGAGATTTCTCGTGAGATATGTATTTGTGAAATAATAAGCTGAGTCTGCTGATGTTGAAAACAGAGACTATTCTGAGTTCTTTTTAGCATTTTATTTTTTTTCACATGCCTTTCTTGAAATAGGAGAGTTGCTCTCTGCCTCAGTGCTTACGTCAGCCTAGAGGACCCCTCCCAGACAGCCTGTGGAATCAGAGTGTAAGCTTCTTGGCACATGTTTCGTTTCCGTTAGACTTAGAAGCATCAGTAAGAGAACTAAAACCTGCTCTCTCAGAAAATATATTCTTCTCTCAGTTTCCAGAAAACCTTAGCCTTAACTGCTGTGAGATGATTATCTGGCACTGAGAGAAAAGCCAAACAAAAATTCTGTAAGCTGGTTTCCGAACACATAGGTGTTGGTGCAAAAGCCATTTCAGTCTGATTTACGGATACCAAGGCAGTGCTCTAAATATATAATGCAGATCATTAAAAAAAAAAAAAAATTCTGAAGGAGATAAATGACCTAACGCTCCATCCATGAACATCAGGAAATAGAGAAGTCACAGGGAATGATGACACTTGAGATGATAAATAAAAAGCATTCGCTTAAAAGTAAATGTTCAATAGAAAGACTGCCTAATTCTTTAGAAAAGCAAACATAGCTTAGGCTCACTTAATTCGCCTGTCATGAAACCTCACAGACCTAACTCAAAATGCAGAAGCCTCTGGCCTCTATCCTTCCTTCGCTCAGTGAAGATTTAATAGCAGATTACTTGAGCAAGGCCTTATTTTGCTAAAACCAAATGAATGCCTGAGACTATATACTGGTGTAATTGACCGCTCACACTGAGAAGTGTTAGCATGAAGGCTTGGAAATCAAACACTACTTGTGATGCTTACATTCACTTTGCCAGGCACTGTCCTTCCTTTAAAGCATAAAACACTAACAAGCCTGGAGCGTATGTGTAGAGCTATTAAAAATGTTGCTTACTCATAAATCAGTGATTTACTGCGGGACCCCACCGATCAGAGCGGATTCACTTGCACCTGAAGGTATGGGACTGTAGGAACTCCCACAGTCTGAGTAAAGAGATGGGAGACGTTAGCTCCAGACGCAACTAGGAGTTTCTTCAGGCTTGAGGTGGAAACGAAAGCCCTCCTCAACGGACCTCCTTGCTACCCTGCTTCCACACCTCTGCTCGCCCAAGCTCCCTGGAGCCCACCCACCCCGCCTCACCTGCTGTACACCAGGCACTCCATGTGGTTGATCTCCTTGTCGGAGAGGTAGCGGCTGTAATCCTCCCACAGGTCCTTGATGGCAGTGACCGCCAAGATGAAGAGCACGGGGGCCAAGGCCAGCTCCGGCTGGAAGGCGTTGACGGCAGGCACAAAGTTGAGGAGTGCAATGAACACGAAGTAGACGTTGGCCAGGCGGTGGAACTGCTCGAAGAGGTTCTTGGGCAGGAAGGAGAGCGCTGTGTACTTGGTGGTCTTGAGGCGGTTGCTGGCCAAGACCGGCCTCTTGGACTTCTCCGCCTCGGCCTCAGGTAACAGCAAGCTGGAGCGCACCACCCGCGTCTTACTCTCCTTCTTCTTCCTCCGCCTCCTCTTCTTCTGCCTCTCCTTCCCCTCCGGCAGCACCTGGGGCGCTCCCTCGCCCCCCGCCGTGCCCTGGGACATCGCTGCCGCCCTCCCAGCCGCCTTCGCCCGGGCAGCGCGGGCAGCTCCCCACCGCCAGGCACGGCCCTAAGTTATCATCCTCTGCCGCCCGACACGGCTCTCCTTTCCTCTTCCCCTCCGGGGACGGAGGAGGGCTCTCTCAACCCCCCCCCCACCTCCTAAGCGCTCTGCCGGGACCTCGTTCACTTTCTCCTCCTCCTCCTCCTCGGCCTGGGAGGGGACGTGGGCAGGCGGCGAGCCGAGCCCTCCTCCCGCGGGCCTCGCCCCGTCCCGCTGGCGGGCCGGGCCCCAGGCCGGTTCAGGGCTCGGGGTGGGGCGAGGGGGGGGATGCGGCGGCGGCCGCCGTCCCGTTGGCCGTGGCGGGGCGCGGGCAGGGGCGGCGGGGGCCGCGGCGGGGAAAGAGCCCGCGGCGCTTCCGCGCCCAGCCCGCCCCAACGGCCGCGCCGCCGCCCCGCACCCCCCCCGCCGGGCAGAGCCGGCGCCCTCGGGTGCGGGACCCCCCGCCCCGCGGTACAGGCCCGCAGGTGACATTTTCTCGGCTGCCTTGACTTTCCGTTACGTGAGGAGGAGGTTTGGGTGTAGAGAGAAAAAAAAAAATTTCCACGGAAGCGTTCACAGCTCCACGCTGGCCTTTCTCCAAGCTCCCCGCGGCTGGCGGGAGTTTTCATCAGCTGACTCATTTCAAAACCCTCCTGTGAACTTTTTAAATTTCACTCTGCTTTCTGACTGAAAGTGTGTGCCACGAGTATTCCCGTCTCTGCGCTTAGCCGGGGCGATACAGCGCGACGTCTCCTGATGCTCCGCTGCTGGCTGGTGCGCCAGTTCGGTTGGTGGTAGACGTGGCGCTTGGGAAAACCCCAAAGGTGGCAACTGAAAATGAGGTTTCTGATGGAAAGCATTAGGCGCTGCTGGCCCAACACGTCCAGGCGGCGGTGTACTATAATGTGTGTTTGGTTTTATATGGATTTTTCTGTTCCCTTGTGGTAGATCTTTCCAGTGAGGGGGAAAAAATAATGCTGCCTCTTGCGCTGAGGTTTGCAAGCCACACTCTTTGGAGAGGGATGTAGTTGTGGGTGAAGGTGGAAAGCGTGATAGATAGACATAAATGCGAAAGAAAATAATCCAGATCAAAAGACAGAGTCTAAAGTCACAAGCAAATGAATGTGAGGAGATGTTTAAAGAACAAATAATATGAGAACAATGAACATTATTGCTACTGGAGGTGACGTGAGAGTTTGCAGCATCACTTTAGGCTGTGATTTAACACCACACTCTTTGAATATGGGATGCCTCAGGGAGCAGAAAATTCTGCCACAGGTCATAGAATCATAAAATCATAGAATCATAGAAGAGTTTGGATTTGAAGGGACCTCTGAAGGCCATCTAGTCCAACCCCCCTGCAAGGAGCAGGGACATCTCCAAACAGATCAGGTTGCTCAGAGCCTCATCCAACCTGGCCTTGAACATTTCCAGGGATGGGGCATCCACCACCTCTCTGGGCAATCTGTTCCAGTATCTCACCACCCTCATTGTAAAAAAAAAATTCCCTTATATCTAGTCACTCTAGGCTATGTCTAAAATGTAGGGCAAATGCATTTTGTGGTGTGACCCTTGGCATCCCAAGGTGGGATCTTAGAGAGTACAATAGCAAGCCCCTGACACTTGTCAGTGGATTTCTTATTATCATGGAAAACAGGCATAAAGAACACACATCTCGTCTTGGTATAAAGTCAGGACAGGACTAGGGCATCTTCTGGGGACAGTACCTGAGTCCTACAGTTCAGATGCTGCCATGACAAAATCCCTGAAAACCAAGAAGTAAAAGTCATTACTCACAGCCTGTGGTTATAACACGCTGCTGTATCTTCATCCTCCCTTCCCCCATCTGCAATATGTCTGTAGTTGCTTTTAAATGTGCGTAGATACTTATGAACCCCTTTCAGGCCCTGAGGCACAATGTGAGTGCTAATTCAGCACATTGCCTAATACTGGTTCTGTGTGAAGGCACAAACTCTTTACCAATCTTGTTGTCAACTCTTCCAATGATACTACAAACCTAGCAGGGATATCCCGGGTTTCCCAGCTCTTTCAATAGGAAAGAAACAAGGTTTTAAGGGAGAATTGTCCTGAGCTTCTTTCCTAAGTTTATTCCTTTGTCAATAAGGGAAAAAGTACTTATCTCATACAGAAAAAGGAGACAAATTTTTAAATCTCCCAATTTTTTTTTTTTTTTTTGTATCAATTTTTTGCCTTCGTTAACCAGTTCCCAACTTGATTACACTTGCGGTTAACTTCATGGGTAAGCTGGAATGAACAAAAATCCTTTTCCTGTTCTTCAGAAATGCTGAAATGGGATAAGGAGGTCACAGTATCATTCTGCTATGTTTCCAGAAATCAAGCTTCATCCACTCAAGGGCTTCTTGCTGTCAGCTGTGGATACTCCAAAAAGCAGGTTGCTGGACCTTTTGGCCACTTGCCTGCTAGCATCTGCAACCCCCCATTTTGTGGGGCTCTGGCTCACCCCTGGCCCCCGGGAGCTTAGGCACCATTCAGGCTTCATCTTTTCTCTGAACTTCCCTCTAACTTGGATATGTAGTAACATTAAACTTTCAATCACAGTGCTCAAGTCAAGGTAAGAAAAAACAAATGCTGACATATTCCTTAAGCTACTTGTTTAGGGAAAACACTTGTGTATTGGCAAGTTTGGAGAACCTAACCTGGGGTGAATTGTGCTTAGACTTAGTGATATTGGCTGAATCCTTGATACCAGATATCCACAAATGGTCACTTAGAACCCCACAAGTATGAGAAATGGTCTACAAGTCAGTGGTCTGTATTTTAAAACTTGTTTTACTTGCATTCTGTTTTGGAGCACTCAGGGCTCACATTAACAAGCTTTCTTGCACAAATAAAGGAGCAACAGGCAAGAAATTTTGTTTAAAGATATTAAACAGAAGCTGAGAGTTATTATGTAATCCCCAGCTCACATAGCTGATTTTTACAAATAGACACAGCAGCAGAAAGATAACAAACAATTGGTGGCAGCCTCTGAAGACTCCTGTGTTTGTTTGCTAAATCCTTAATTTCAAAACAATTTAAAGCTTTTGTATTTGAGCACGCCAGTCAAGGGCTAATGTGGTAAAGCTTCACTAGGAAAAAAGAGTAGAAAGTATGCAACACTCCACTGGTCAAGAGCTGAAAAACTCTTGTTCTCATATCATTGACTGGGACTCTCTTTGTTGCCAGTAAACTTTTCTGCTTTTTTCTTTTCTTTTTTTTTTTTTTTTTTTTTTTTTTT
>WHYT01013259.1:152873-185915 GCA_009806455.1 Tetrax tetrax
AGGCAGTGAAGTTTTTTCCATTGACTGTAACAGCCTCAGTCACGTGAGGAGTTCAAAGTCCTGGATATTTGTCTTAAAACCTGAGGACATGTAATCCATGATAAATATAAACAAGACTTTGTCTTATTTTAAAATGCCTATAAAATACAAACAAGACTTTGTCTTATTTTAAAATGCCTATAAAATACAGTGTTTGCCAGGGTTTGCTAGCCAAAGACTAGCAACGTGTACACTCCCAAGAATTTAGTGTGTCCTTTCCTTTTTTCAGTAAATCTGTGTGCGTAAGGTTTGAGAAAGCATGAATGTTTGTATTCGAACTCATATTGAAGCTCTCCCTGCCCACGCAGTCCAAGTATATGAGGTTGCAAATAAATATGTTGGTTTTGTTAATTGGGATACACCTGGATCTCCTTTTTATGGAGTCATCTGGAGGAAAGGGAGCAGAACGAGTCTGGCTTTAAATCAGTCCAGAAGGCGCATGGTCCTTAGAAGGTATCACCCTCAAGAAACATGAGCTAACTGGAAAAGCCTGAGGAGCCAAGAGCCAAGGACTAGATTTACTAAGCTAAAATGTGAGCCCTTTGCTATTTTTTAGGGTCATTGGAGCAAAGCACTAAAACTGGGGAATATCTGAGGATTACTCTGTGCACTGATTAAGCAATCTCTGTCATCTGTAGATGCTTCTTCCTTGTACAGAGCTCTTCCTGGTCACATAGCTGCTTTTGATCGTACTTCATCTCATTGGCCAAACCTCTGCATTTTGCTGAGTATCTGCTCCCTGATTTCTCCAGCCATTAACCTGAATCCAGCCTCTGATGCACAATATCTCTTGAATTTCAAGCTCTCCCAAAGCCTTTCTCAATGCCTGACTCTCTCAACTGCACAGATTTTAGAATCATAGAATCATAGAATCATAGAATGGTTTGGGTTGGAAGGGACCCTCAAAGGTTATCTAGTCCAACCCGCCTGCAAGGAGCAGGGACATCTTTGACTAGATCAGGTTGCTCAGAGCCTCATCCAATCTGGCCTTGAATGTTTCCAGGGACAGGGCATCCATCACCTCTCTGGGCAACCTGTTCCAGTGTTCTACAACCCTCAGTGTAAAATTTTTTTCCTAATATCTAATCTTAATCTACCTCCCTCTATTTTAGAGCCATTACCCCTAGTCCTGTCACAACAGGCCCTACTGAACAGTGTCTCCGTGTCTTTCCTGTAGGCCCTCTTGAGGTACTAGAAGGTCTCCCCGGAGCCTCCTCTTCTCCAGGCTGAACAGCTCCAAATCTCTCAGCATGCCCTCATAGGAGAGGTGCTCCAGCCCTCTTATCATCTTCGTGGCCCTCCTCTGGACCCTCTCTAACTGGTCCATGTCCTTCTTATGTTGGGGGCTCCAGAACTGGATGCAATACTGGAGCTGGAGTAGAACATGGACTACAGTTGAAAAAGAGAGAGGTTTTAAACATCACCTATGCTGATAATGTGCCTAATGAGCTCCTATTTGACAGCCTAGGGCATTAAAAGCTGAGTCTTCAGTACTGCTTTTAAGGCTAGACAGAACTACGGGATTGTCCAGCCCAAGATACTGTATTAACTTGGCCTTTTAGATGCCATACACCCCACAGCTTGAAAGCATTATTCGCTTGTTATTATGTGAACCGGCCGGTTGCTTAGAGATGAGATATCTATTTTTTTTCTGCTTCTCAGAGTCATCAACTCTGATTATATTTGAAGTATTTTCTATGGTTTGAGGTTATGTGGGTATGTGAGAATCATAACATTGACTGAAAAATGCCTTTGGCCTGGTGGTTGCATGACACAGTTTGAAAATGGCACCCACCTGAACCCTAAGGATGAAGACTCCGTAAGCTAGGAGAAAAGATCCCAAATATATTACTGATATAAAAACTCATGATTTGACTTGTCATGGTTTTTGAATGCTTGGGGTTATTCCATTTTAACAATTAACTTCTTCCTATCATCGACTCCATCCCTCCTATCAAGTTAATCTAATTTTAACAGATTGTCTAATTTACTAGGCCACTTTTGTAATATTTATATAAACCTAAAATAAAGATTTCTCATGTTGGATATTGCCAGAAACTTCTATCAATTTACCCCTGATTCTTATAGAGAATCACCTTTGTTCCAAAGCACCTATTTTAATATTAATATGCTTAATATTGTGGAACCACCCAGAGGCCTCCGTCAGAATCTAGGACTTTGAGAGCTGTAAAAGCAGCTGTAATGACATGGTACCACACATCAGACAAAATCTGTTCTGCCCTTTGCAGATGAGACATCCCATCTGGCTCTCCGTAAAGGGGACAGGCATACGTGTTTTGAACTAGCAGAAAGAAGGCAAGAGATTTTCAGTGTGAACAGCCTGTTAAAAGTGCCAGAATTGGATGAGGAGATACAACAGCCAAAATGGCATCATTCCTCATTTCCTTCCATTCTGCAGGAGATAGATAGGTACATACAGACACGGTCATGCACGTGGAGAGGCATACATGCCTGTGTGCAACAAGCAGCCTCCAGATCCCATTCCTTATTTTCTCAACAGCCAGAGAGGGGAGATTTGGGTGCCCAGATGAGCAGGAGCCACATGTGAAAGACAAAGAGGGATGTTCGGTGCTGCAACATTAAGGGAAGTGGATCTTGTGCAGGGCCTGTGCAGTCCTGCTAGATCTTTTCAGTGACATTATTGTGGAACACATTCTGCCCTTTGGAAGTGAGAGCGATGACCTAGCAAGTCTCTCATATTCTTCATGCATTTTACTGAAATGTTTTTCCCACCTACTGTGCCCTGAGGGCACCTGCATCTCACATCCCGCAGCAACCTTTTGCAGGATCTCCTGCTCCACCACACCATAAGCTTGAGCCAGCTGTTCAGCCTGATCTGTGATTCACAGAGTGTGTCTGGCACACGGGGCACTGGAGTGGGAAGGAGGCTACAGCACTGTAGAATACATACCTTTTATCAATGTCTTGTGTGGAAACAAGCCTGCCCACAAAGCAGAGGGGTGCCACATCCTTTCCTCCACCACCTGAATGGCCACATCTGCTCTATGACGCAGTTTGCATGCACACCCCTGGCAAATGAGCTGGCTGGTCCCTGTGGAGCTGCAGGGACTGGTGACAAAGGGTTTGGAAAACTGTACTGCTGTATAATAAATTAAATAAGAAACTAGTCAAGGTGTAGCAGAGGCTGGAAAGTAAAGAAATAAAGCATTCAGGTAGCTGTAGTTAGCCTATAGGCATGATACTTGTGGAAAATTCCACTCTGCAGATGTTTAATGACTAGTAATATTTGAGTTGTAAGGACTAACCATATAGAGCCATTGACCAGCATTTAGAGCTTTCAAATCTGGAACTTTCCTCTAATGATCTCAGATAACTGAAAAAGTGCCATCACAGTTGGTGGAGAGAGACCGGTACTTCTAGGGCACCAAGAACATAAACCTAAAGTGGGTCAGTAGGTAAACAGATCAGGTGAAGCCCATGCTCAAAAGCACTTACCACTTTCCACTGACTGTGGAAGTCATAAGTGACTAATGCAGATGAAGGTGTTTCCCTGGTGGTATCCAAAGCTGAGTGAGGTAAATTTCCCCCTTAATCATAGAATCTTATGGTTGGAAGCAACCTCCAAGATCATCAAGTCCAACCATCAACCTAACACCACCATGTCTACTAAACTATGTCCTGGAGTCCCACATCTACATGTTCTTTGAACACCTCCAGGGATGGTGACTCCACCACTTCCTTGGGCAACCTGTTCCAGTGCCTGATCATTCTTTCAGTAAAGTAGTGTTTCCTAATATCCAACCTAAACCTCCCCTGCTGCAACTTGAGGCCATTTCTTCTTGTCCTGTCACAAATTATCTGGGAGAAGAGACAAACACCAGCCTCCCTACAACCTCCTGTCTCGCCTAAGCCAGTCCAGAGCACAGAACAACCAGGTCTCCACTGTGAAAGACAAAGTTAAATGGGATGGGGCACACACAATAGGAGATGCATGCAGGAGAAAACGCAGCCATGTCATGATCCTGTGGCCACCCAGCTGTGCCTGACACTCTTGCCAAAAAAATATAATACACAGTGGCAAGTTGCCCCCTTCTGCAGTGGCAAAACAGCTCCTTACCCACTTAACCTCCCTATTTGCAGAAATACTTTTCTTTTTTTTTCCTAACAGCTTAATGTCAAAGGTGTTTACTGGGGAACACCCATAAGCATTGCTTCAGTCCATCAGCTAAGACACCGATTCACAGGGATACTGTGGAAGAGGAAATGCAGGAAAATTAACTGCAGAAAGAGTAAAAGCAGACAGATGCTATTTATAGAAACTGCAGTTTGGGAGGACACGAAAGTTAATATCCTTACTGCGGTGCTGCCAACTCTTGCTATTTTGTGGTGAGTCTCACAGTTATTGTTGCTGTTCTTAAAACTACATATACTTGTCTAATAGGATCTTGCAACAATCTTAGTTTGCTAAGGCAAGAAACCATGGTTGGAAAAAGCTTGAAAGTGGGAACCTCAGAAGGAAAAAAAATAAATAGTAGAATATAAAAATACATAAGTTTATATTTTTTAAAACACTGTGATTCTTAAAGCAATTCAATGAATTTTTTAAATCCTGGTAATTTTTAACACCAAGCAACTTGGCAATGATTCTACTCATACAGAAGGTGCTGTAGGATTTTCTGTACACGTAGAGTCAAAATCTCAGTTTCACATGTCTCTAAAAATAAAATACTGTCTCAGGATATTGTTCCTGAATGCCAAATTGGGTGTCTCCAAGTTAAGAGGTAGTTAATGACCCATCATGCTAACATGTTGCTCTATCTAGGTTTCTTAAAAACTTCTCCCAAAAAGGCTAATTAGAGCTGCTTGGATGAGTTTTTACAAGGATTTGTCTGAGGGAAGCTCTGCCTTCACTGGAGAATTAACAAAAGGAAATTGGGGCTCTTCTGCTATTTGGTCATTAGTCATAGCTTCTTGAAGAGAAAGTTGTGCAAACCAGTATTACCACATGGTTTGTTTGCTGGCTAGTCACTACGGCCAGGTTTGCTTTTGTTTTTTGTGACGCTGCAGGGCAAAAACAAGAGTCCCATTCAGCCAGGTACACAGAGAAAAGAGGTGGTTGCAGGCTCTTTCTCCTGGGAAGGCAACTGCTGCAGGTCTAGGGCAGCACTGATTGATTGTCTCCTCCCTACCACTGACTCAGAATGGCTAGGCTTAGTACAAAATGGTGTAAATTGGCTGTAAACAACAAGATTTGAAAAGAAAAGAAGAAAAAACCTCAACAGCAGGAGAGTGAAAGGGTGACTTTCCTGCCTTTGGGGAACTCATCTGTAAGTAGAACTGATCGGAAAAATTCTGGTTCATTGAGCCTGACTGCTTTGTCTGAAACCCAATAGCCTGAAGAGCTTTTGCTGAAATTAAGGCAGCATTCTTTGTGGTACCTGCTGGGTTTGTCAGAAGACTCGTGATATTGCTTATGGGGAGGTTTGCCCAGTCTGCTCTTCCACTTGCCCCTGCAGCACAGGATGCCTTAAGGTCTGGGATCCCTGACTCCACAGAACTCATCCCTGGTAGCTGAGGCCTTTTAGCTGCTCAGGCAGCTTGCAGGCTTTTTAAAAGTGTCTGCTCATGTTAGCAGAGAAACTGTCAAATTCAGTATTTTAGTAACTTGCAGTCTGAAAAATACTTCAAGTGAAGGAGTGGTTTGGAACCAGTTCAGACTATCTACAAAATAATATAACAAAAAGTAGAAAACTACTTGTAATAGCGCAGCACAAGATCCTGGCCATTTCTACTTTTAAGGCCTATGCCCAAATTCGGTCCTGAATGCCAAGATCCAACCATGCAGTTGTTTGCTACTCCCTTAAAAATTCCAAGCACTGACTGCTAAAAGACCACATAATTTAACAACACCTTGATATATGTTGAAGTTATTGTTGTTGTTTATATTAAATGCCACCGACCATAAGAAATGTTATACTTTTGGTCTACTAAAGCTAATGAACTTCAGTGGAGACCTGCTTTTAATAACAATATCTAACCAAGTGCTTCTGCAATGCTAAGTAGACTTGGTCTGGCTTCTACTGGAGTCAGTTTAAGAGATCTCATGAATTCCCTAGAACTTCTGAACAGCTTAAAAAACCTATAAAGATTCAGAGACACTCATTCTTTGTTTCTTTCTGGGGTAATAGTGAAATCTATATTCTCTAGATATAGTGATTCATCTTACTGTTCTATAGACCTCTCTATTGTGTAGCAAGCAATACCTAGTCAAGGTTGTATGGCAGTGGAGTGTATATAGGCATCAGATACAGCTAGGTAGAAGTGAGGAATGTATGTAACAGAAAGACCTGAAAGACGATTTCTAATTCAGCATTCACTAATGCAATGACTCAAATACATCAAAGACTGTATATTAAAATGGAAAGACATGAAGCAGTTGGAGAGGGTCCAGAGGAAGGCCACGAAGATGAGCAGAGGGCTGGAGCACCTCTCCTATGAGGACAGGCTGAGAGATTTGGGGCTGTTCAGCCTGGAGAAGAGGAAGCTCCAGGGAGATCTTATAGTGGTCTTCTAGCACCTCAAGGGGGCCTACAGGAAAGACAGGGAGAGACTGTTCAGTAGGGCCTATTGTGATAGGACAAGGCGTAATGGTTTCAGAATAGAGGGAGATAGATTTAGGTTAGATATTAGGAAAACTTTTTTTACACTGAGGGTGTGGAACACTGTAACAGGTTGCCCAGAGAGGTGGTGGATGCCCCATCCCTGGAAATGTTCAAGGCCGGGTTGGATGAGGCTCTGAGCAACCTGATCTAGTCAGGGATGTCCCTGCTATTTGCAGGCAGGTTAGACTAGATGACATTTGAAGGTCCTTTCCAACGCTAACGATTTTACAATTCTAAGGAGAGGCTTTTTTTTTATAATTGACTAGCTTTTCCTGTGTTTGGAAAGCCAGAAAATGAATGCTGGCATTCTTCTGATCTGGAAGTAACTCTCAGTGGTGGAAAAAAATGGGTATTTCTTCCCCCTAAGTTGTCCAGAAGCTGAAACTTCCAACCGGTTCCCCATGAACAGGACTTCCATGGTGCTGTGCTGGCTTATTGGCTTGGGAAATTGCTACTTCTGCTTTGTCAGCAGTGTCAGTGATCCATGCTTCTTTCCTTACTCCAGTCTTCCCTGCTGGTCTTAATTTAAACAGATTTTTATTTTCTGTGTTTTTATATTATCAAGTAACACCACTAATCCCTGCATGACTGAGAGGGACCATAAAGAAGCTATATATACTCTACAGCCCCCATCATCTGTACACAATATTAACACACATACATGCACCCATTGTATGTATACACATAGTCTGTGCATACACACACTCGCTCTATCTCTGCATAGTACATAGAAGTGCAGTCCAGTGTGTAGTAATGATAGTGTAATCTGAGACATTTCAGTAGGGCATTGCTTGCCTCTATTAAATCAATTACATTCATTAAGCCACAGCAGTAATTCCACACTGCAACTCAAGCTCCTGTATGCCCTGCAAGAAAAGCACTTGACCTGAGATAATTAATGTTTTAAATAAATAATATGTGGGAAACCAGAAGGAATGCCACTGAAAGGGCGGTGTATCAACAGTAGTTAGAAGAAATCTGAAGAGCAGCCAGCATAATAAATTTAAAGGGTGGAGGAGAACTGCAATGGCAACACAATGTTTTGACCAAAATAAAGCAGTTTTTACATGTAATAAAGCACTAACACATGATTTTTAAGGACCCATGCATTCAAGAACCACAGGCTGCCTTTCAAGTTTGCAAGCTCATATATCTTCATATTAAGAAAGGATATGTCTTACAATTCTCTTTCAACAAAACACCGAGCAGCTAACACAGCAATGAAAAACAGAGACTTCTTTTTTAAACAAAAAAAATCTCCAAGTTTATATGGCTGGAATTAGAAGTCCAGCCAGTAAACTGTGATGAGTACTGTTTATTCTTAATATGTTGATTTTTTTTTCCGCTATTACTCACTCTCCACTTGGTTGCAGCACGAAAACCTCTCTG
The DNA here is from genome assembly GCA_009806455.1 of Tetrax tetrax. Taxonomy (NCBI): domain Eukaryota; kingdom Metazoa; phylum Chordata; class Aves; order Otidiformes; family Otididae; genus Tetrax; species Tetrax tetrax. The sequence continues at coordinate 160,946 of WHYT01013259.1, forward strand.
TTCTTTTGCTCTCTGACCCTCCTTGTCTAGTCCTCTGACTCCCTCTCTCCTAGCACAGACCTTGGCCAGATCAGCATGACAAACTGTTGCAAGATATGTACATCAATCAGGGGAGTGCTGAAGTGTGATCTGCAACCAGCATAGCTGTGCCAGCAGAAACCCCTAGTATGTATTAAGACATATCAGCTCTTTTTAAAAGTGCTCTTTTACAAGAAGACTTTTTTTTTTTTTTTTTTTTTTTTTCTCAAGAGGGCTGCAACAAGCTCCATCAGCAGAAGTGGAGTTTTCCCAGTCTAACCTGCAACTGGAGTGTGAACACTTTGCCAGAGTGCAGCCTATTAATACCAAGATACCTCATAGAGCACCCATAGAATAAATTTGGCTTTCTGCACATCAGAGGTCAATGTTAGTCAGAATATCTCCTAAACTCACACTATGGCTTTGGCTCTCTCTCTACTCACTTCCGCACTCATTGTCCTACTTTGCCCTGTGTCATATGTATTTCGCCTTACCACCATTTATTCTGTGTAGTCTGATCTTTACTGTCATATTCTCCACATGCTTTCTACAATCTCATGCCTGCCCTCAGAAAATTATCTTCCTATTATGTAGATATGAGTATTTTTGTATGAGATTGCTAATGAAGCCATAAAGAAATGAATCTTTTTGTTCCCTTAGTCCCTTTAATGTACAGAAGAAAATATTACATTTGGGTCTTTTTATTTGCCATCTGGTATTTGGAGTGTTGGGACTCATTTTCAAGCAATCAAGACTGAATTCCTGCTTTAGTTTTTACATGAAAACTGAGGTTCTCAAATAATAACACAGTCTGAGTATCTGGGGGTTTAAGGATTATTATTTTTTATCACCTGCCTTTTGCTGAACACACTAGCTCAAATCCTACAGTACTTCTTTGTTTTCTGCCTAAAACCAGTGAAAACCACCTAACCCCTCCCCAGCTCCCAAAGTTCAGGCTGTGTTGATGAAGGGAGACGGTGGCAAGAGGAAGCAGCCAGACCTTAGGTACAGTCCCACCACCAGTGGCTGTTTATACCGAAATGATCAACAACTTAGGCAATGCCATTGAACCTGAATAGTTGCCCTTCAGCTTCAGTGCTAAGACTCCATTCACCACAGGGCAGCTAATTTGGGAAGGAAAAGATGTCTCACCCTATGAAAGGGCCAGAGGAGCTTCTGGTTGTGCTCTGCATGCATAATAACCCTGAGTGGTTACACTTGTGCTGGTATACCGAGGAATTAACATCACTCCAGAGTAAATATCTAAGACTCCAGAAAGTAAAGGATGTTTCAGGAAGTGAGTTCAGCTATTGCCACAGCACGATGGTCACTGATTGCAGGGGCTAGGATCCTACCTTTTAGCAAGTGTGCGTGAAGCCTTGAGGTTGGGGACTTGGGTAAAAATATGTCATTTAAATATCAAGTGACTCAATTTGACTGATAAAACAGATGGAGCGACTATGCAGGTAGTATGGAGTTCATTTGAACTGCTCCCACCGCACCTCAAGTTTCTCTGTGGGTGAGTGCCCCATAGGCAATCCTTAGGGCAGAACTCTCTTCTTTGACTCCTCTATGCTGAAAAGCAAAGCAGAAACGAACCTTAGGCACAAGCACCAGCATATAATCGCCTGGAATGCTTAATTTTTAGCTCAGTTTTCGGTCCCCAGTATTGTTTTGGTCCGTGCCACCTACCAGTCTTTCAGGGAATGCCTGGCCAATGGTTTGGAGCATAATAAGTACCAGGTATTTGGGAGGGGATTATGAAGGAGACAGCTTAGCTCTTCAAATATGACTAGTACTGCAGAGATCAGGACCTGGCTCGTTTGATTTATTATTATACAGGCAGTCTCTGAGGCTGAAATTTTGTCCTTTCACACTTCCATTTAACCCATGATTTTAATCTCTTCCCTTTGTATTCTCTTTTACACCTGGCTAGCTTGCTTTGTCCCCACAGTGAACCAAGAAAGCAATTTTTCTTACCTGCAGACAACACTCACCCTCATTCCCATGTCCACGCAGCACACAGCAAAATCAGGTAGTGCGCTAGCCCCTGGCAGATACCTGCTCCTCAAAGGATAAAGAAAGCTCAGGAAACACTGGTTGAGGTCTTGTCAGACAAACCAGTTCTTAAATCTCTTTGCAGAGGGAATATTCTCTGCAGCTCATTGACCATCACATGAAACAGTCACTGCTGTTCTTCATTTTCACATCATCAACAAATCGATGGCACAGCTGGGGACTCTCATAATCTCTCTGCTCCAGATGTTTCTCTACACTTTCTTCCCACTATATAAAATCCTCTTCTTTTTTTTTTTTTGCCTAGTGGTGGCTTTAGTCACCTTACAGAAAACATTAGGTTGGGTTTGTTGATTGCCTTGCAAATGAAGGAGTCCAAAAGACCCCAAGAGAGGGTCAAAATAAAACTTTGAGTTGGTATTTAATTAGCATTTATCAACAAACAGATTTTAAAGCAAATATTAGTACAAGCTTACTAATAAAGTAAGTGTTTGTGTAATGTTACTCCCACTCATTTTTACCTTGAGATATTTTAGGGGTTGATGACCTGGAAAAGTGAACAAGCGGTGAGTACTGTACAGATTGTGGGCAGCAGGAAAAACTACTTGTCTAAATTTGGAGTTGTGACAACTTCATGATAGAGACACGGGGCCCTGGTGTCCCTGGAGTGTAGGTGGGCGGGTGAGTCACTTATTGCTACCCTGACATGCCATAAGTAGGTGGCTGTACGCCGTTGTCAGAGCATGGTCCTTCAACTTTTATTCATCGAGAGACATCACCATTTAAAAATGGATTTATTTTGGCTCGCACTTGAGTACGCAGTGTCATTTTTCATTCTGAGCAGTGAGCAACTTAAAAACAACACACTTTAGACCTGTCTACTGCCATTTACCAGTCCCATAGTCTCAAACCACTTCATCTGCTTCAACACAATGCAAAGTGTCCGAATGCAAATAGTATGGCTGGAAGCAAAACTGCAGCCAAAAGCTACCTTGGAAAAGCAGTGTGCTATAAATGTCTTTTTATCATTGGTCACGCTACCCACAACATAAGCCTTACATAGGAAAAGGCATAGGAAAAACGTGTAAGCAGCATGATGGGTAAAGGACTTATCTTATTCCAGGCATCGTTTCCTCAGAAGATAAGAAGAATGTGCAGATGCAGAAAATCTCATATTGCTGCTATCTAAATAGGAATTCTCTGAGTTGGTTCTGTTTAATTGTGAAAATCCATTAGAATTATTGTCACATAATATTGAAGAGAAACGTCAGAGTTTATAGTTGCCTCGAGTGAACTGCTGCAGAGCCCGTAGTCTTTTGCTAAAGAGCAAATACTGCCCACTAAAAACCATGTGGCTGACAGGGCCATTATGGAGCTATTCCAGAAGGGTTTGTTAACTGAAAGTCTTCCGTTACCTCTATTAAAAATGATCCACACTAATATATATTTTTGCTACATACCCAAAATCTTAATTCTGTGACAGACTGGAGAAAGCTCCTGAAACCTTAGGAGAAAGTCCTAGAAATGTCTGAATTGTTAACATCCAAACCAGCCAGCTGCAGTATGACAATTTGAAGGACTTGTAGTCAAGCTGAAAGATACTTGTTCAAAACTGCCATTCCTCTTTCTGAGAGTCCTCCCTCCCCACTCTCCTATGTTCTTAGGGAACTGGGCATATACCCCAAAGGCAGCACCAAGTCTGCAGCCCTAGCAAGTTTCAGATTCAGAAACTGAGTATCTGCCTTTGGGTTGATTTTTTTTCTCTTCTTGGAGAAGGAAGAGCTTGTATTAAATTTACTTTTTCCTCCCTATTATGTTTAAGAGAGAGGAATATCCTTGGATATGTCCAGGCCTGTGCCAGACCCATTTCTGTGTTTCAGCCAGCACAGCCTGGTCTAGGAACTGCTTGGCCTCGATCCAAAACGGAAGGGCCTTTCCCTGTTCCCTAAATATCCAACTCTGCTGCACTGGTATCTTGGCCCCCAAGGGCTGCAGGCATGGCCACTAGCTCTGAACACATTCAACCTTCCCCAGTAAGTCTTTTTTTTCTCTTCCATTTCTTCCTCTCAGCTCCCTTGTTTAACCATCTACGACAACCGCTTCACTCACCCTCTTTGATCCAACCCAAGACATGAGGCAGCTTGCTTCTCCCTGAAGGCTGCGAGGATCTGGCCTCCTTTTCTCTCTAGTGGTCTGTGTTTCTCTTGAACTTGGTGATTTCACTTTGTTCCCCCTCCTGAAAAAAAAGCCCCCAACAGCTTGAACCTATACACCTCTTCTTAAAGCGGCTACTTCAGCTAACAGCCTTAAAAAACACCATTAAGTGGTTCTGTCTTTAAGAGATATGGACAAATTTGAGCTTGGTACAAGTAGTCAAAACACCATTAATGCTAATAGATTTATACCAAGGACAAAATTAGTTTAAATTGTCTGTTTTCCATTTAAAATAACTATCCAGAATAGAAGATGTGCACTCTGTCCAGCCAGACAGTTCATTTGTCCTCATTGCCTGTGTCTGTTGTGGAAGGCTGTTCTTTTTAAAGATTTCAGTATTAAAAATTGTTTCCATTTCTACCAATATGCCATTGTTTTCCAGTTTCAACAATTCAGCATACTTTTGATAGATTTTTGAGGATTAACTCTTGCATACTGCATGCTTATTTTAGTACAAGAAAGCCTGCTTACACTTATTTCTTAAATTATAGTTGAATTTGCTGCTAGAAATAAATCTGTACAAATACATGTTATTTTGAAAACAAATAATGTAGACAATAACAATTTATAGTGAATATTTAAAGTTTTGCACCTGTTTTCTGTCAAATGCTAAAAGTGAACATAAATGGTGTTTGGAATAGAATTAGCAACTGACATTAGAACAGGAAATGAAAGTGCAGCTTCCTTCTCTTTCTAGCGTCTAGTGTGGCAGATCTCATAATAAAAATGCCTCATTTTCTGAGATTTCTTTTCCAATCTTTCCTTCACTTGAAGAAATGCATGTGATTTTTAAAAATCAATTTAGTGACCAGGTGAGTTATATGCATGCAGAATTAAAAAAAAAAAAATTGAAATCTTTGCTCAATTTATAGGCTGCCTCCTTTTCAAGAACAAGCTTTGCAAGCTACCTGCCTCTCTCAAGGACAGCAGGATGCAGCATGGCCTTCGCTAAGAAAGAGAGTCTTCTGGGTCATGATTGACTAATTCCTGTCAAGGAAGTTTCCAATAAGTCTACTTTTAGCCTCTGCCTGCTCTGTAGGTCAAGTGGGGACTCTGCCTTTCAGGCTCTGAATTTAACCCCACCTGCACACTGCAGTGGACGAGGTTTTGTAGAACAATTTATTAGAATTCTTATCCTTCTTTTCACCATGGATCACACCAAGAATGTATGTCCTTGCTCTGTCACTAGTGACAGGATCTATCGAGGGCTGGGTCATCTCCCAGTTCTCCACTTCATCTGTTTTCCTAATTAGATCCTTAGGGGTTGCCTGGCATGGGCACCACCTCTTCCTGTGAGTGAGTGTAACAGCATGTTGCACAAAGGGCCCTTAATATTTTTCAGTACCTCTAGTTTGTATTTTGGTACCACATTATACCAATCTGAGATATTTATATAAAAAACATAGTTACTGCTAGAGCACGTAGGCTCTCGTGCTCATACACAGCATTCATCTGTGACATTTGTGCTGCTCCTTCCTCTCCCAGCCTCTTGTCCCTGATCGTTTGTTGTAGGTCACCTGCTCCAAAGCGGAGGTGGCTGAGCAGTGTGAGTGAGCTTCAGTGTGAAGCCTGATCAGCCCCACACCCAGCAGCTGCCTTTGTCTTGGTGCATCATGGAAGCGTTCGGTCCTTTGTTATGCTAACCAGCCGCAGCAGAGGAGGAGTGGCAAGCACTGGTGACGAGGTGAGGTGGGAGCACCTCAGGTACCTACATCTGGCTGTTACATGAGCTGGTACCTAAGCCCTGTGAAATAGTTTTCAGTTCTGTTTGTATCACATCTAGTCTGGAGGCAGCATGTGGAGCTTCAGGCAGCTACAACAGCAAATCAATTTTGGGTGCACGCAAACTGGGAGTTTGTCACCTGTAAACGTAAGGAGAAAACAGACTGGAGAGCACAGAAGCCAGCTAAGCATGCAGCAGATATTCAGAGAGAATCACATCTCACACAGTAGTCCAGAGAAACCACCTCAAATACTTCAGGCAAAAAGGTTCTGGTTTGTTTTTTTTTTTTTTTTCCCTTTTGCATCTCTTGCATGCACACGTAAAACTGGCTTCAACATAGTACTAGTAATTATGCAATGGATGTGGCAATTGAGAGAACGACAATGAGAACAGAGAAATATACAGCAGTGGTGGTTCAAATAGGGAAAAAAAACATTTGGAAAGCTACTTCTGTAGAGAAATGCCACCAGGAGACGTGTATGTATGAATCTAATCCAATGACAAGAGTGTTGCAGAGCTAACGATTCCTCTGATACATCACTCAGGATCTGCTTTGATAATGCAAGAATATAGCCCTTTTTGTGCAAGATGTTGGCTATGATGTGGAGCCATACAAAGGAGAATGGAATACTTAAAATTCAAGGCTGCCTATGTACGAGGTAGTGTAGCATGAATGGCCTCATTTGGAGCAGATTCCCACAATCAGGTTTGGGAGGAAAAGCTGTCAGACAGCTAATGACTACTTATAACCTTGTGTTGATTTCAATTTGTTTAGATCGGTATAAAGAGCAGGATATTGACCACATTGGTTTTAAAGTAGGTCTGACAGGACATTATTAGCATTCCTCCTTCCTTCAAATGTTTTGTGACCATACCTGAAACACTAGAAGGAAAAAGTGCCATTCAAGGAACAAACCATAGCACTGAGGAAGCCCTCAAGCTCTCATCCTTGCACGACATGGCTAGGGCAAAGAAATCAGTGCTTTGTCTTTTCTTCTACCGTGCTTGTAATCCCTCCTGCCGGTGGTACAGAGGCTGTGCTGCAACACACCTGTTTCTGTCAGAAACCTCTACCAAAGTCAGTGGATGCTGACACAAGCTATTTTGTTATCATTAAAGTTCATATAGCTTTGCCAGCTTGGCAATAGTCTGCGATTTAGAACGGTAAGTAGGCCAGAGTGCCTTGATATTTACAACCTCAGCACAGTAGTTATTTTCCTTTAATTACAAAATCGCTATGGCTACATTAAATGCCAGATGCTTCTTGTTACCTTCCAGTTCCAGTTCACTTGAGTTAATGCCTTGATGGGCACATCTTGACTGAAGCACATTTTTCCTTGTGCTCTTTCTTTTCACAGCTTAAGTATTTCCTTGCAGTGGTCATCTGTTTGTAATCCAGACCAATGCAAAATGAATAAACCAGAATGGAGGCCCCACGGGCTTCAGTATAAGGGGGTGTTAGTTCTATCCAAGGGGCTTTCTGAACAGAAAAGGTCACTTCCCTTCTCTCAGTGGTCATCATCTACTGGATGCTTGTTTCAGTTCATTCACAGTCTTATCAAACTAACTTGTATTTTTTCAAACTCTGGATTGTGGTGATAGTGAGCATGACGCCCATGTACAGGAGAGGAGGCCAGCTGCTGTGTTCCTCTTGCCCTTTGGAGCTCCTTGGCTGGTGGATGTTAAGGGCTGTAAACATAGACTACATGGATGGTTTCTGAAAAAAAAAAAAAAAAACCCAAAACCGAAAAAACAAGAACATCCTCAAAGCAACCAAACAAAAAAAAAAAGCCACCGCAGAAAGTAACTTCTCCAAGACAGTGCAAGATAATTATAGCAACTCTGTGGCAAACTGTCATAAGCAGCGAGCAGGCACGGCTTCGGGGAGAAGGACCTGTGGTGAGTGATTCTGTCTCACAGCTATTTCCCTGGCTCACAGTCCATAACTGTATGCCGTTGTGATTGAAGCCAGGAAAAAAAAAAAAAATCTCTTTCCTGTCTGAGTTTTACATTATGTGAATCTCAGTGGCAACCCAGAACTAACCTCATGGGCCTCTGGGGAGGTCAGGCTGACGAGGTCAGAGCATGATGAGCATTCATGTTTGCTGTAATTGTGATTTATTTTCCATGTAAAATTCACTCATCTTAATAAAGATGTATGGACTACTGTTGAGCCTACATAAACTATTTCATACTCATCAATAAAATGGTTTTGGGAGCATGTTGGGGATGTAGCTTCTCTGGAACTAGTTCAGTATTTAATTCCTGCTAATGTACACTATGAGATTGTGTCTAATTCAATTTGCAAAAACATAAAGTGCCATTTAAGGGGAACTCATATATGGTTAGATGAATGTGTAACCCAGATGCCTCTGTAATTCCTTTCAATGTCATTAATTTGATTTGCTGAGTTGTTATTTACAGACTGTAGTTCCATCTGAAACAAAATAAACCTCAGAGACGGAACCGTAGTAAGGGCTTTTAGAAGTTTGTTGTTTTTCTGTACAGTAGCACTGAAGAACACTGATGTCTCTTCGTATCTTGTCTTCAGCCTTGTAACTTCATTAATATCATTAAACAGAAATGTCACAGCACTGACAAATTAAAAACAAAACAAAAACAAGAATACCCAGAGAGATCACTGAGATTGCTTTTGTTCACTTAGGTATCGCTGTACTCCAATGAGCGTCACAATCAGTAATAATGAAGTCAAGAGAATTTAGGTTTCAGTGTATCACAAGTGTAACAGAAAAGTAGTGTACCAGTATCATAGCTTGGCCTTTTGACAGACCATTTTTAATTATTTTGAGTAACTTGCCGCATGTGTGGTCATCCAAGTTGCTGCAAGATCAAGCAGACAACAGAACCCAGACCAACCTTTTATGGAGTCAGTCAATTTGATATCTAGAACAAGGGTGCCATTTTTACATTCCCAAACTGCAGAGCTAACCTCAATTTTGAAAACTTTCTCTGATATTTTGGTTTCTGTATTTTATTTCCCTGGAGACAATGTCACTTTAACCTTGCCAGCCTGACTGGATCCCATTCAGCTGGATTAATCTCAAATCTGGCTGTTATTAATGAACTTGAATTCGGAAAGCAATTTAGTCACAAAATGGGCTCAGGCAGCAGCAAACTCACCCTCATGTGCAGCAAACAAGTCAAATGAGCAGAGAAAAAATGCTGAGGGTGCACGGTTAGTTATAAACACTGATGCACTGAAATAATAGAAATGCTCCTCCGAGATTCTGGGGTGTACTGTGGTGTCTACTATCACTGGAAAAGGTGGTGTTAAAATGCATTTGTAGAGCAGAACAGTTGGTCCTGAAGAAATTACACCCACACAGGGCACATTGCAGGGAATTTTTACTTTGGACTACTTGTAGCTTTGTCCCACGGTCTGAATGCCCATTAGAGGCCACAGAGATATGACAAGAAAAGCGTGATTGGTGGGGATTGCTAGGAAATTAGTTTCAAAAGCCAACTTTGGATCTGAAGTGCACTCCTGAGGCCCCGTGAGCAAGGTGCTGCCCAGAAATTAAACCTTTACATGGGAAGTTCAGCTGTGGCGCTGGAGTTGCCCAGGAATTAAGAGCAGGACAGATGCATTGGTTTGAAGTCAAGATCTGAAAAACAGGCATGAAAAGAAGCCAAAGAATGTGGAAGAGAACAGAAGATTGTAGCAAAACAAGTCTTAGTTGAAAAGGGGGTAGGCTACTCAGAAATAATCAAAAATGTGTGAGGAAAAGCTAAATGCAAAGGAAATATTTTAGTATTTTTTTTTCATCAAAAAGGGTTGCTGTTTTAGAAAAATCCTGAAAAAAGAAATTAAATCGGAAAGGCACCACCCACCATTAATAAACATATATCACCTTTTCTTTACATTGGATATCTGAGTACAGAATTTGTGAACGTAGATTATGTTGTACATTTTTTTTTTGTCTGGATTGCCCCTCATTAAGAGGTAAGCACTCAGGAAAGAAATGAGCCTTATCTGGTTTGCTACCGGCCTAACCATTATCAGCTGGCATCAGGTAAAGAAATGAGCCTGAAAGAGTGAAGGGAAGATGCAGATGCTGGAATCCAGCGAGGTCAAAGGAGTCACACGGATTAAAGGAATGAGAAATTTTCTTAACACTTATTTTCAAATGAGCAGCTCTAGCAGGAGAACAAGCAGCAAAGTGTTCTTTGTGTAGGGACTAGTGTCTCGTGCTTGGATTCTCAGGTGTCTACTAAAGTAGAAGCAGTGATCTGAGTTTTTTTTTCTCTCAGGTGGGCTATTCATAATGTCTCTCTATCATGTGCAATTTCTTGGGATTGGTGGGTTGAGCTAATGCTAGGGCCTCCTCTTGATGGATATATTTTTAATTATCTCTCCCTTTGCTTGGTAGCCTCTTCTCATAAAACTGGTTGGGTCTTAGTATCACTGTAGTTTTCATCTTCATATCAAATTTGATTGAAATTAACTAAGTGGTTCAAAAATTAGTGGGGAGGTGGTAGTAAGGAACACGGGAATACACAGGACCAAACACTCAGATACAAGATTGCAGAAGTCTTGTGTCCTTTAGAAACCAGTCTGAAAAAAAATAGATAGGAATAAGCTCTGAAATAACATTATTTCTAGATTCTTGGCATCTTTCTCTTTCATTTTAATTCAGTTACTAAAGATTGAATGAAAAATTAAGAGTACCACCTAAAAAAAGTGCAGCTGCTGCGTGTCATCAGATTTGAGTTGTTTTGAATTAAGTTATTTATTCTGGAGTTTGATAAAGAAGCTGCATTTAGCTGCTTCACTCTTTGGGATCCTCACAGAAATCTACAGATGCATCTTTTAAGGGTATATTTTGAACAAAAAGGAGGAGGCTGCTGTCATGGTACTGGGAACTGAAGTAGAAAGTACCTGCTTGATTGAGCTGCCCTTTTCATCCAAAGGAGTGTGAGACAAGCACACTGAATCAAAGCCTGCGCTCCAGATGCCACGTACAGTTGGAGATGGCTTCCTGCCAACGAGTTTCCAAAGCAAACAAGGAAGAGCAAATTTGTGTAGCTTGAAGTGAAGCCACACAAGGAGGCTGTGAACAGGGTGGTTCCCATCAGCGTGGAAGGGAATGTTAAGTGCTTCAGTACAATGTCATTTTAGCCAGAACAGAGCCTGAAAGAAAATAGATAATTTTCAACTCTGATCTTAAGCTCTCTGAGCTTAACAAAGTCAGTAGTTCAACAGAGTTTCAGCTGGGTGATATAATACTGTGTTTGTGCCTTTCTTTAAGGCATGTCTCCATGACTTAGAGCCTTTCCCGATATGGATAACCAAGCTAGCACTGAAATAGATTAGAAGTAAACTCTAGATCAAGCTGGCTGGGGCCAAATGGACTCAAATGTATTTGGCAATAAGCTGTTAATGGCAAGATCTCCAGATCCATGCAATTGGCCATACTGGGTAATAGAAGATAAGATAACTTTTAAAGTCCACATAAAGGTATGGAGATAGCATATACAAAAACTCTGGAAATAGAGTGAGTGGAAATACCCATTGGTGTAAGATGCTTTCCACAGCTAGTATAGTGAAGGAAGAACAGTATTGAAAATAAACAACATCTAAGAGAAGATTTTCTGTCATTCAGCCTGCTTGCCCTGTGTGCTTATCAACTTTAGGAGTTGTCTTTTATGAATGCTGAAAACAGTTCCTGCCTGGTCACCTTCTTCCGTGACAGGAAAGCCAACTGTCCGCTTACTCTGGCTGCCACAGAGGCACCTGCCTCTGGTTCATGGCTTGGAAACCTCAGTCCGTGTTGTTTGTGGATTTACAGCTGAGAGGTCTGGTTACAAAGAAAAATAAATGAATGTATCAGCTCTATAGCAGTCCATCTGGGAAATTTCTGAATGGGATTGCGCCTTCACAGGAAGGACCTTGGAGGATTGCAGATCAGTTTGTTACAGCAGAGGTCTAAGTAGCAGGGAATCTTAGTACAGGGTAACAATTTGATATCCAAGACTGTGATTCATTCAGAGACCGTAGCTCCGCTCTGTACCCTCCTCTGGCTGGTTATCCATTGACCTAAAAAAAATAAACCACAGCAACTTAATGAGAAACAAATGTTGCTGCTCAGTTGGTCTGCAGTGGGAAGCCAAACTGTAGAAAACACTTTGTTACTGTTTCAGTCACATTTTTTTTTTACATGATAAATAGTTCTGAGTTCTCTGCATGTATTACCAGTACTTATATATCTAAGTCATCAGCACTGTTTGAGAAAACAATTATGTCTAAAACCAAAAGTCAGTGCATCAATTTGCCATTCTGCCTGCGTGTGCATTGGTTCTTTACTTTGTTAAAAATCAAAGAATAGCACACAATTATCTTTAAACTACAGATGTTGCTCATCTTTTTATTCCCACTCTTCTCCTAATACTGCATAGTGCATAAAGTTTTAGCTTGTGCACATTGGTGCCACCTGATCTCTGAGGTGTCTGTATGGTTTATTTCTATAGCTCTATCTGCTTAGAGATTGCTTTTTTATGGTGCAGCATTTTAGAATGGGCCCTGTTACAATTCAGGATGAACCCATTTTAGACAGGGTGTATATATAAAAAATATTTTATGTATATGTGTGTGTGTGTGCACGTTTGTATTTAAAACAGAACCGTCAATTTCCAAGGGTGGAAATTGAACCTGAGCACTGCAATTGTGGATTCAGTGTATTTCTTCCAACACAATTGAAGATGCAGAGACCTGTTATAGGTCTATAGTGCTACAAAAAAGCAGCCATGTAATGTTTTAGGAGCCTAGTAGGTTGAAATATATTTCTGATTAATTTGTTACTTAAACAGCTCTGACTGTTCAGTGTGAATTGGGGATTTAATAACAGCTCCCAGCTGAAATGAACGGTGTTTGCTTGGCTAAGCATCTTAGCTAGCTTTAAAATTTGAAACCTGGTTATATCCCTAATGGCCTTTTGGGATCTCCAAGGGACAAACCCAACTGTCCTTGCAAGGCACCCCTGCTCAGGGGAAGGCAGACAGGTGATGGCACCTGGTGATCAAAGATGCCAAAGTCATCAGGGAGCTCTACAGATACCACTTTGGGAGCTCATTTGCAGATACAGCCTGGAGCAGATTGCGAGTCAGTGCCATCTGTGTAATCTCAGAGACATAAGCAAATCTGAAGCCAGCTAGATGAGAACATCTAGCTTCTCTAATATATTACAGCATCACAGCCTTAACCACAATATGGAAGTTTGTGCAAGTCTGTCCTTGCCAGATTGTCAACCACAAGTGACAGCTGTCCAAGCAAAGGCTTGCAGCACTGTCTGACGTGCTGCAAAGGATCCCATACTTCTTCATCCACCTTCATCAGCCAACAAAGGCAGTAGTCCAAAACCCAGATTTCTTTAAAATAACCAAAATGCATCAGATCCAGAACCTCAACATACAGGCCCAGGCTAATGGCAGAACAGAGGGAGAGGAGAGGAAAAAAAGGAATTGATGTCGTTGTTCTCCCTATCTCCATGTCCAGCTGCCCAAGATAGCAGTCCTCACTTAGCTGTCGCTTGTCATTCAGCAGCCACAGACAGTTTTGGACTGAAGCCTTCCCTACCGTCTCTGTTCAGCACTGCGGTGGCATTGTCCCTAAGAGGAAGTGGTCCTGGGTGAGCTGTCTCAAGCAGCACTGGGACCCTTAACTTGCTCTTCTCTGTGTACTGCCTTGAACAGGCCACACAAAACCTAAACTAAACAGTCTTTCCCCAAAACCAGTAAGATATTTTCTAAAGGGATCACCAGAATGATCTCTTTCCCAGAACAGAGCTAGCACATTTACATTGTGGTCTTGTATAAGGCTGTTCACAAGCACATAGGAAAGAGTTTTGCTAAAAACCATGATCTCCCATGTTTCACTGACAGAGAAGCTAGGACTTGACCTCTGTTGCATGCTGGTAAAGCCAAGGACAGAACCCAGACCCTTTCCTTCAAGACCCAAACCTGTGCTTCATCCACCAAAGACCCCACTGCCTTCATGAAGGTATGGTCCACTCTAGACACTGAAGTTATACTGGAAAACAACTGTATTTTTCAGATTTTTCTGCTCCCTGAAAAAAAGTAACAGCACACGATCTCCACAGTGGCCTTGTAAGCTATCTTTTTAGGGTAAGCATTGTAGCTGATATTACATGCATTTTGAGCCCCATACCCTCTGTTTCTTCAGCCTCCTCTTTGGATTCTTAGTGGTGAAGGAGTGGAGAGAAGAATATTTACACAGCCCAGAACTGTATAAAAATATCTGTTCAAGTCTGTAGTGAGAGCATCTGGGCTAGGCAGAAATGTGAAGGCATGCCTGACAGCAAGTGTACGCTATGTAGTGCCACCTGAAGAAGAGCAGCCAAGATTACTGCAAGTGATGTCTCTCTGACATAGCACAGCACCACACAAAAACCTTACGTACTTCATGGTGGCTATGTTGTGCCTAAGGATCTCTATGCTGAACTTCACTGTGCAACATAAGCGTGCACCGAGCTACCAGCTGTTCCTGCTACCCCCGCAGTGCCCATCCACACATACAGGCTTACCTGCAGCTGAGCGTAATAATTCATCGTAGCCGAACTGTTCTGGGAGTGCAGCCATAAATCCAAGCACTTGCTTGCTCTTGGTGGTTTGCTCTGTGGTGAGGACAAAGGCACCATTGGAGTGGGTCTGGTCTTTCTCCAAAAGGAGAGGAAGTTTGCCCTGCAATGCACTGGGAAAAAGCATCTCAGCTGATGCAGGAAAGTGGGATGCAACTCCTTAAGTCTTATTAATTCCCTGGGAAAGGAAGCACCAGTGATGATGTCATAGACAGTGCAGGAAGGCTGTAGTTCCTCAGTCAGCTTGGATTATTTCTGCACTCACTCTCTCTTTCAATCCATGATGTCCCTGGGGCTCTGAGGTCCCCTAACATTTACAACAATTTGGCTGTAAAGCACCAAATCCTTTCTTCCTTCAGATTTTTAGGAGCTGCAATCTCTTATGAATAAATAGGTCCTTCACAGAAGGGTGTTAATGTAGAAGCATGTTTTATGCTCTTATTTTGATTAGCACATGCCTGTCAGGACTACTGAATAAAAGCCTCAATATTTTCCCAGGTTGTTCTCTGAGAAAACTTCATGCTGAGAAAATCAGACCATATTTCTTCTTTGTTTACACTGATGGCACTGACTTTTCATCAAAGGGCAGTGAGTTAATCTGAAGAGAACTTTGCTTTTATGGGACAACAGGTCAGGATGTCACACAGCACTCTTCCTCTGCAGCCCCAGGACAACAACTGGGTACAAGGAGATAGCTCTGCCCGCCAGCATTCCAGCTCCCAAAGGGGTAGATGGCAAAGTGGGACTCCCTTTCAGCCTTTGAGCAGTTTAGAAGAGAAATTTCAGGCTTTTGATTCTGCCTGTACTGAATGTAAACAGTTGCAGCACAAGCAGTGTCCTCCTGGAGAAGGGGCTGCAGAAGCAAATGGGCACCATGGCTGGGATTACTCAGAGTGGCCTAAATGTCCTGCACCCTGGGTTGTGTCATCTGTGCATGCTGCTGGCTGTCAGCTGCCTCAGCACCCCACGCTGGGCCTGTCCAGATGTGGGGTGCTGCCAGGGTTGCTGACATATGCAAAGTCCTTCAGCTTGCACTGAAATGCTGGCAGCAGCCATGGCCGTTCCTCCTGGGAGCTCAGCCTGGCCCTTATTTTTTTACACCTCGTTTGGGCTGAAGTTCAGATCCATGCTAGGCCAATAGTGTTTCTCAAGAAGCGAGGTTTCTCAAGCGAGGTCCCCTCTGGGCACACTAGTCCACTCCTCAGGCTGTCAGGTGTCTAACTGGTGGGGTTTGGTAGGGGTGGCTTTGGCCAACAGCCTTGCAGCTGGTCCCCCAGCAGTCAGAGGAAGCTTGTTCCTTGCTGAGGGAATGTTTTGGGCCTGAGCTGAAGCTAAGCAGTCCTCGAATGCATGGGCAGAAAACGTAGAATTAACAGAATGTTACTAGGTCTATGCTTTGGTGAGTGGGGTGGAGATGACCACCTCTGACAGGTGATTTCCAGCTGCTTCGTAGGGGACTGCTAAAGCTCACCCTAAGCTATGCACCCCAATGATCACTACATGAGGGAGGTAATAAATTGGTCTGGTAGCTGGGGGAAGAGTGGGCACCTTGCTCTGTTTCCTTTCCTTCGGTTGTGGGAACACCATCCTGAGCAAGGGAATTGCAAACTGGTGCAGAAACAAAGGGCAATTTGCCTGTAAATGCCTTTGGCCTTTACAGCAGTGACTGTAAACTAATTCACACCCTGTGCTGAACTCGTGGGTGCATGAGAAGACTGCAGCAGTACGGTTGTGTGCCCGTTGGCTTCCTTAGCTCTGGAGGCAGGCTACAGGCAAAGTGACCTTTGCGATCTGCATGGGTACAAAGCGCAGTGCTGCTGCATGCTGGTCTAATGCCACCCTTCTTTCTCCCTTCGTTCTTTCACTGCCCTCTGAGGAGGATGGTTGGACCCATCCCACAGCCTCCTACATTAGAGACACTGGAAGAGAACCTCACCCAGTGTCATGACAGGGATGCTCCCAGCTTTGTGTCCATAGTCTTACCCTGGGCCACTTTAAAAAAGGCTTCTTCTAAATCAGTGGGATGAGATAAACACCTTTGAGAGTGGGGAATTAGACATCAACTGGAGAGGAATCCTTCTCCAGCTGTGTCTTGCTTCTCCCTGCTGGCTGCAGAGGGATGCCAGCTGACTGCTTTAGAGAAGGCAGCATCTTCTAGAAGGGTAACTTTAAAGTAAGCCAATCCCCTCCTGAGACCATAAGCTTGCATAGTTGTTGTTTGGTTCTTTTGTTTTAGTAATGTCCTTCTCCCTTCTCTGGCTGAAGGGCCCATGGCTCTCCTACTCTTTCTCAGTGGTTCCTCAAAGACTTCCCTCATGCTGGGCCGCTGCTTGAAAAATCATCCAGCTGAGAGCAAGAAGAGGAGGTGCAAGGCTGCCTGAAAGGAGAGGGAAGGAGCTGGCACTCAGGATAGTAGTACAGGAAAGCAGAACAAGAGTCCTTCTCCACAGAAATATTTATTTATCCTAAGTCACTATGCAAACACAAGGCACAGCCTTTAATTATGAAGACTGTGACTTGTTAACAGTCTCCATTCATAACCTTTGAATGGAGTATTTTACTACCTTTTACTCTATTACAGCCTCATTAAGGATCTTTGAACTTTATTCCAGGGGAACAGGTTCAAAAGGCAGGCAGTTTAATCACAAACACTTTTTAAAATTTTAAGCTGAACAATATGACTGCAAATATCCTACTAAAAAAAATTTCAAGTGAGTCCCCAAGGTATTAGTATACAACTGCAAATGAAACCATTAATAAGAATCAGGTGGACTTTATTTGGGTCTAGAGACTGCACTTGCAGTAAATAACAGATTGGATAAAATTATCTACAGTTCAAAGAACAGTTTCACTAGAAATGAAATAAAACCCCAATAAAATAATCAGACCATAGTGACACAGTGTGAGCTGCTTAATTGTCAAGTGTTTTCATTAGGATTTTAGGGCCTGAACATTTATGATAATCAGCTTGGTTGCTGATTAAATGAATTAAAAGCTGCTGCTTTTAATATTTTTTAAAAAGCAATAAAGGAGTTGTTCTGGTCTACCAGGCACCTGATGTGGATTGCTTATATACAGCCACAGATGTTTTATTTAAAAGCACGTGTAAAAAGCCTCCATGTATTAAAATAAAAGTTGAAGAGGAATTAGAAGGTGCTTGCATAAGGGAGGGCTTGGCCAAGCAGGGGGGTGTGTTTTGGGGAAGCTGGATTGCTCAGGGATGTTCTTATTCTTTTTACAGTGGGCTGGTGCAGCCTCAGCACTAACTGATGCCTCCAGCTTTTTTTTTTTTTTGGCAGACCCCAGCTTACTTGTGCCCTGTGCTTTGCTGTGGTGCACCATAGTGCAAGGAAACAGACCTCCATGTATTATGAGCAGGGAGCATAAAGTGCTCAGGAGTTAATGTGGTGGCTGAGCAGTTTCCCATATGGATGGAGCAACAGGGCTTTTAAGTAGCCCGTCCTAATCCTCCCTGCCCCTCACTGCTGTGCCTCTGCAGGGGTGAGGAACTGTCCTGCCTTCCTGCCCCACCACTTTCCCCACTTCATATCCCCTGCTCAAAGGGCACCGATTTTACTGACATTTCCAGATAAAGCCTCTCTTTCCTTATAAAACCTCTTTGCCTAAATTAAGGATGATGCTGTATGAAAAAGGAAAGAAAAAAGGAATCTTATAGAGGAACTGGGACCCAAAGCACAGAAGACAAGAGCAAATCAGCTGCCAAGTGTTTCTTGGTACGGGCCAAGTTCTTGCAAACCCTGACAAAATCAGCATATGCCAACTTGCGTATGGTTCAGTTTGTGAAAAGGAGGAGGGTGCAATTCTGCACACGTTCATGTGTACGAGCAACTTCTTGCATCTGTGAATTGCTAGTGAAGCTACCTACAGTTGTAAAATGCCTTTAATGTGTAGGAACTGGACCTTTTTATAGCCAGATTGCTTTTGTTATCTGCTGGGAAATCTTCATGCATTAGTTTCTCCCTGCTGTCTCAGAAAAGGCTGCATAGCCACTCAAGCAATCTCCGCTGACTTTCCCACAGCTCTTCTTTGCTCTTCTTTCATGTGCTAATGGACTATGAGGGACCCTGACAGGGGCCAAGGGGTAAAGTTGCTCTCCAGCAAATTCCACGGTGAGTTAAAATGCAGACCCTTGCATGGCACAGGTACCAGCCTTCTGTGGCAGGGAGAGGGTGCAGAGCTCTCCTATCTCTCTGCAAAAGGCAATTATGCACCTCATTCCCAGCCAGGTGCTCCCCGGACCAAAGCCTCTCTCACCCTCGCTGAACGTCCCTGTCCCTGCTGTCCTCTGTTGTCCTTGCAGCATTTCAGAGAGGTCTGTGGACACACAAGTGCAGCTTGGTGGCAGACTGAGGAGGTGTCCACAGTATGGCAAGGCTGATGGGGATGGGGAGAGAGAGGTACTCAGTGCATTATCGGCAAGATTTTATCGGTGAAATTAGTGTCACTGATGTGCAAAATGGAAACTCCACAGCCAGGGCTGGACTGGGCTCCACTCTTGTTTTCATGTGAGCAGATATAGACATTGCAGGTGCCCTGTAAGGCCCATGATGAGAGAAAAATGCCTTTGAGGTGTGATTCAGCCCCTTGCAGACTCTGATAACCCGTAACCTAAACTGCTCATTGCTTATGAAATAAGCCTGTGGTGACCAGGCACAGGGGCCACCACTCAGATCCCGCTCCCAGCTCCGTGGCTGGGATGGCTCCTGCCCAGCTGCAGGCATCCACCAAAGAAGTGTGGTAGGTGGGAGCCAGCCAAGCCTGGGGGGACCATGAGGGCCCTTGGTCCTGGCTTGCCTTCCTGGAGGGTCACCAGTGTGCTGCGTCATCTCTGCTCTCCCCTCATCCACACCTCTTGCTGCCCACTTTGTGATTGGATTTTCTGTATTTACTTTTCAAAATGACCCTTTCATTCATCTGCTGTTGCAGAGAACTGGAAGCCCTGCATTTTGTTGCTGTGGGCAGGGCCAGGCACTCCTGTGGTGCTAACCCAGGCCATTCAAGGCTGGATGCAAGTCAGGTCCTACAAGGTGGGTCCACCCTAGATGTGCAGTGAGTCCTAGCATTTGCTCCAGGTGGCTGGATTAAATTAGTGGATAATTTAAAAGGAGTACTAAATCCTTACGGTAACAAATCATGTGCAGCTTTATCTTGTAATGTTTTTATATAATTCCCACACCACTGTAATAAAATTTCTGTCCCGTGTGGCTATTGTGGGGCAGAATATTTGGGATTTCTTCTAGGCTGATCTCGAGGCTTGTGTATTTCAGCAAGTTATTAAAAGGGGTAAATTTACCAGGAAACCTGTTGGCTGGGTGATAGTGTGACCTGAGCATCTGGGGATGAACAAACAGGCATAGAGCCCTGGGACTGGGAGAAACATAGTGTACTACGTGTGGTGAAGGACAAAACATCTGGGCAAATGGACCTTCATTCATAAAAGAAAAAAAACCAAACCTACTTTGGAGCACCCTTCCAGCAGAAGAATGACAGAAAGAGTTTCTGATACAGCCTCCTTTTCCTTCTCTGCCAGCAGCTTCACTTAGATGGCTGCCCCTGTGATATCTGTCTGTTCTAATTATCAGGCACTTACAGACTAAGTAGTGCAAATTTTTACATGTCAGACTTCTAATGCATCCAGAAATGGAATAGAAAAGTGTTCTTTTTTAATGCCCTATCTCAGGTAGAAGTGGAGAAAACCTGAAATTAATTCATAAACTATAACTTCATGGCTCAGCATAGCCCAGATGAACCATTTATCTCTGACCACATTATGTAAAACGCTTAGATCTCCCAGGACAACTCAAGTCCCTGCACCTTGTCAGTTCTCATGTGCTTAAGAAATACATTAAACGGAGTGTTTCACTGGTATTTGTGACAGATATACTTCTGTAGGTTGAACTCCGTGTGGTGTGTGGGTGGTTCCACTCGTTGATTCATAAAGATCAGCTAAGGTAACTGCTCCCCCGTTATCAGTCTTACCTTGGTAATCTTCAGCTGCTCTTGTCTTGTTATATAGAATCAAGGAAGCTTGTTCCTTTTTCTGTGTATTCTTTTCATGCCTGTAACTGTGGCTATTTATTTTTTTTATAAGTGTTTGTTTCTTACATCCATAGGAGAGCATAGTGGGCCTGTGTGAGATCAACAACAGATTTGCTTATTCAAAAACCTTAATTTGAAAAGAATCATGTAGTCCTACATATTTACCTTTGCACTAGGTTGCATCGTAATATTTTACCCAAGCAATGTTCTTAAATACTGCCTTCAAGGCTGGGATATGAGTGACTTGATCTATTTGTTCTACAAATCAAAGATGTTTTGTGCAAGGAGATGTTATGTGCAAAACACTTTTTTTTTTCAGAGATTATGTATACTCTCTCATTGTCTATCAATATATTAATATAGTCAGAATTGAAACAATATGAGTAGATGCTTTCTTTAAAAGTGCAGAGGAGCCATTAGCAATGATGTGGGTGTTTTATAATGCTTTCCTATGTATTTCCAATATTAGACATGAACACTGCTCAGAAATCTGCATATCTTTATGCCCTATGATGACATGATGCCAAAGCAGCATTTCTAGAAATTTAAGAGAACAATTAAGTCTTAGGAGAGGGGCTTGCTTCATGTGTGCTTCCCTTGCTTAGAGAATTAGACGGGTTATTTGCCTCATGCAGTGAGGGCCAAATCTTCCCTCTGCAACTGTCTGCTTTAGTGGGAGTCTTGCCTGGGGAAGCGCTTCTGAGTTTTTCTGGTCAGAAGGAAGTTATTCCTTTTATTGGATCAGAAAAGCATGCAGTGCGGCAATTAAATATCCCTCTCCCTGTGCAAGAGACAAACCATCACTTTAGATTAGTTCTCTTTTAGATGTTTTTCCCTTCGCCATTAGAGTAATTTAACCTCATCCCTGCCTGAGAATCCCGATTTGCTCTATGCCAGGGGAGTGGATACGTGAATACTCACTATGTGTCATATGCTGTCCTGCCACAGAGCACTAGTGAGCAACGCTTTTACACAGACTACAGGCCCCATTTTGCTACCAAAAGGCAAAATGTGTATATGTAGGAGGAGAGAAAAGATATATGAATTACGAAAATTTTGTATCTCTGAAATGTGGTTTTACAGCTGTCAGGGTACATGTAATGTTTGCAGCCTATTATTGCCATACACGAAGTGGTTCCATAGCCCGAGGAACAACTGACTTGAACTGCAGAAAAAGCACCAACATTTGTATTCATGCCCTTTCTACACCAGTGTAGCACTTCAGAGAGCAGAGAAATTTCAGAGGATGGATAGAAGAGGATGAACACAAGTTCCTAGCAAGTTGCGGAAACCATATGGATAGCGCCGGTAAAAGTAATGAGGCCAGAACTAACTTAGACTCAAGAAAAATGTCCGGATATTTTGCTCTGTATTTGGAAGGCCTTCTAAGGGACAACTGGTCCATTGGTCTTGTTGTGGCTCCTGACACTAGTAAAATCTAGTTTGCACTTACCTGGCATGGACATGGAGGTGAGATTGGAAAGAAGTGGACATATCAATTTCAAAACAAAGGAATTTTTGTCCAGCAGCTCCCCTGTCTAAATACGGTGGTCATTACCAAATGTCTTGAAAAATTTTGGGACAGGCTTATCAGCTGCTCACCTGCTCACACCCTTACATGCAAAGTTCCAGTGAATCATAGAATCATAGAGTAGTTAGGGTGGAAGGCACCTCTAAAGGTCATCTAGTCCAACCCCCCTGCAAGAAGCAGGGACATCTCCAACTAGATCAGGTTGCCCCGTCCAACCTGGCCTTGAATGTTTCCAGGGATGGAGCATCCACCACCTCTCTGGGCAACCTGTTACAGTGTTCTACCACCCTTATTGTAAATTTTTTTTTTCCTAATATCTAAACTAAATCTACCTTCCTCTATTTTAAAACCATTAGCCCTTGTCCCGTCACAACAGGCCCTACTGAAGAGTCTTTCACTGTCTTTCCTGTAGGCCCCCTTTAGGTACTAGAAGGCCGCTATAAGGTCTCCTTGGAGCCTTCTCTTCTCCAGGCTGAAGAGCCCCAATTCTCTCAGCCTGTCCTCATAGGAGAGGTACTCCAGCCATCTGATCATCTTCGTGGCCCTCCATGAATTCATTTTTCGGTAGCACAATATTGCTTTCTATTTTAAGTCACCATCTTGAAATAAGATTTCAGACTCATAGTTCCTTTTGTAATAGTTTGTTATGAACTGAAGGTCATTGGTCATTCATCCATGACTTAGACTTTAAAATAACCTTTCTGTTTTGAGAATACTCCTGGTTCCACTGGTTTTCCCAAAAATGATCTTGTTAAAGCTGAAATCAATGGCAAGCCATAGGAAGTCTTTCTCAAACCAGTGAACACCTTCTGCACAGGAGAAAGAGAAACCCTCTGGAACCATAACTGCTGTAATTCAGTAAGTGTTAAACTCACATTGCATATGTTGACAGTTCCTGACCACTTACAAGTCAAGAAATCAATTGCTACAGAAACTTGTTGACAATTTAAGCTAATGAATAAATTTAGGGCCATGATCCCTTCAAGTGCACTACTTGGGGAATGAAATTTACTGAATGCATAATTTTCTCAGCTTGACTGAAGAAGTGACATAGAAATTGGATGGCCATCCATCACCAGAAGGGAAGAGAAACACAGGCTACATGAAACAACAATCACTGGTTGCCTAGGTCAAAGAGGCCCAGACAAATTTCACCCCAACCTCTCAGTAGGTTTTTGGTAAAAGAAAATGCGAAACAGAAATGTAGGTAAAGACAGTATCAGCCTTAAAAAGTAGTTCTTACCAAGCACCAAGGTTTCATTTTACTAGTGAATCTGACCCAAACTCCATCCTGTCTACACACAGAAGATCCTCACTTAAGTCAAATTATGTTTCAAACCTATACAGCATGCAAGGCTGTCAAGGAGAGACAGTAACACTCATCTTTCAGACCACAAATCGAACTTCAAAACTTTCTTTGTAGAGAAATGAGCATCTCCATGCCCTTGTACTCCCCTAGTCATCTTTAGTAGCCCCCTCAGCAACTCCACATGCTCCTTATTTTTTTTTAGCCTAGAACGGCATGACCTCAAACTCAGAGTGTAGTGCACACATTACACATCAGGATCAGAGTAAGAGGCAGAAAAGGGCAAAAATTTTTTGTCGGTGTGAAAAAAAATGTCAAATCTATATGGAGGCAGAGAATCCAGGTAGATCAAATCAATCTTTTCCCCAGTCTTGAAATCTGTCAAAATAGGATGCATATATAGCAGAGGCCCACAGCAGCAATTAAAAACACTGAATGCAGATGTACATGTGTGTGTGTACACAGCAGCGGTGATGGTTTGACCAGAAAAAAGCTTTGATGAAGTGAAACTAGCCCGAGTCTCTACTTAACACTTTCTGATTCTCACCAATTGTTCATGTCTCATAGGTCACACAGTTGCATGGCAGCTCCGCATGGTGCTGTGTTGCTCCCTGTACCAGCCTTGAGATGGATGAGCTTCCCTGCTGAGGTCTCCTCCTGCCCAGCTGTCCAGAGTCTTGACCTTAAGAGAGCTGGTCTGGAGACAAGTTCTGCCCATGCTGGGAAACAGGGTGCCCCGAAGTGTCCAGGGGCAGCTGCTGCATGCTGTCGCTGTTTGTCTCTCACACATGTCCAGGTGGTGAACCCAAGGCAGTGAGATCTTTGCAGAAAGGCAGCTGCCCACAGAGCTAGCCCAGGCAGCAGAGATGCTAGCGTCAATCATCCTAAAATAGCACAGGGGAGGACCACAGCTGGGGGGAGGACGGTGAGGTGACTGCTTTCATTTTCTTGCTTGAGAAGAATAGAAGCCTGTGGTTGAAACCAGTCATCAAGGCCCAGGTGTGCACCTCATCCTGGAGGCTGGCTGGTTACAGATGGCCTGGCAGTAAGATTTTACTGGGAGAAGCAGGGGCTGCCTGGTCAGCCATGAGGAGCATGTTCTGGGTGAACACTATTTACAGCCTGGAGCAGAAGTTTCTGCTCTTGTTTTTGTATGGCATGCTTGTGAAGTGGGATGGGCATGGCAGATGCATCAGGCGGTTGAGGTGTAACACTGTGTGCAGGAAAGTCAGCCTCTGTCTCTCCAGCAGCTGATATCTCTCACACCTTTAGTCATCCTCTCCAGCCACGTTTTCTCACCCAAGTCAGTAATGCAGCACCGAGTCTGCCACAGACCTTATCTTGGACTAATAAAGGTGAGGTGATGCAAGAGGCACTGTAACATCACCAGGATTTCTAGTCCTGGTTCCTAAACTGCCCCCCTTCCTTCTCCCCCATTGTGCTCTTTTACTTACGTTTTCCAGGTGCCAAATTATTCCCCCCCCCCC
>WHYT01013260.1:0-17888 GCA_009806455.1 Tetrax tetrax
TACCCGTGCCTCTAGGGCAGAGGTAGGCTTCCCATCCCACTCCTCCATGTCCTCTCCTTGGTCACGCAAGGTAAACCACAGTGTACCCCGCCGCGTGTACCGTCTCTCTTGAGCAGGGAAACATTTACTCCTAATAGCTGAAACACTGGCCCGTACCGGTGGTGAATGGGACATATCTGCTTTGAATTGCTGGAACTCCTGGGACAGTTTCTCCACAGCTGAGACACAGGCTCGTAGGGAGGAAGACAGGCTTTCCTCATACTGCCGGAGTCGGCCAGCCAGTTCATCCACTGTTTGTTCCTCTCCATCTTTCCAGGTCAGAACTGCCAATGAGTTGGCGTATGATGACGGTGCACTTCGAACAAACTTCCGCCACATTTGTCGTGTGCACCTGACTTCATCTGGATCCTTAGGTAACTGATCATTGTCCAGATCATCATAAATAACCTCCAGCACAGCTAACTCCCTCAGATATTGGATACCCCTCTCCATGGTAGCCCACTTGCCTGGGTGACACATTACATCTTCCTTGAAGGGATACCTCTCCTTCACACCTGACAGGAGTCACCTCCAGAGGCTGAGGGCTTGTGTCCCTTTTCCAACTGCTTTATCAATGCTTGCTTCTCTGGAAATGGATCCTAATTGCCTAGCTTCTCTGCCCTCTAATTCCAAGCTATTGGCCCCATTATCCCAGCACCGCAGCAGCCAGCTGATAATGTGCTCCCCAGGATGACAGCTAAAATCTTTTCGCATATCTCGCAGCTCGCTCAGGGATAGAAATCGGGTGCTGACTGTCTCCTTTAGAAGTTCTTCCTCCGAGGAAGAGCCTGCCTGCTGGGTTCTTCCTTGGACTGAAGAAAATAAACCTTCCTCTTCTTCCTCTTGCTCCTTCCTAGAAGAGGCTTCTTCATCCCTCACTAAACGAGCTGACTTCTGCTTCCAAGTCTTCTTGTATACAGGGGCAACTGACACCAGCATGGGTTCACCCTCCAATTCAGCTGTAATGCCTGTTGCTGGAGTTTGAGTCCCTACACTGCAGGTCAGCTTGCTCTCCCTCATACCATGCCACATATTACTAGCTTGCCTTAGAATAGCCCTTTGGCTAATTTGGGTAAATTAATCCCAGCTGTTAGCTAGTTAATTAATTATCCCAGCCATAGGGGCTACCAGCTTCAGTTCTCCACCCAGCTCAGGTGAGTATTAACTCTATCCTAGCCAGAACCAGGACACCAGTTTATGAGATAAACTTCACAGTCAAATCCTGAATGTAATGAAGTGACATGGAAGTTATAACCAGCTCCACTACATTGCAGTATGCAATGGATAATACACTTTTGAAAATTGTCCAGCCCATTAGAAAATTTCATTGAATATTGTCAATTACTGCACATACATTTTAACATTTATTTTCACCCAGGTTATGAGCTGTGGGTTTAAAAATTGAGACAACTATTCTGACAACCTTTTAATGATTGCAAATAGTATCTTTATAAATTTACACTAGTTCTTGCACATCTGCTAGTCCCAGCATAAAAAAAAACCCTTGAGAATGAGCTAATGGCAATACTCCATAGAGTTCAATTTTGCAGGGTAATGGAGACATACTCATAGCAATAACAGTTAGTATAGTCTTAACAAGAAGAGCTTCTCCAGAGTGGTAGAAACAATAGGAAAGGAAAACAAATCTGGTTACAGTATAGAGGTACCACAGAAAATGGCTTCATAGCCTCTGCTTGAGGAAAGCTGGCCATCAACAGACAAGCATATGTAAGCTTGTAATTTAGTAATGTATTTGTGAAGTCATGACAAATTATCTACTATCACAGCAGCCATATCATGCATGAACAAATGTAGAATTATTCAGAATAGCTATAAAAAAGAAGGCATATTGCTTCAAATGTTTTCCCTCAATCTTATTGGCAATTACATATGCTGACCTACAATAACCTACTGGTTCTTGGCCTCCCTCTACTGTGCATTCCCATTCTCACAATAAATTCCTCCCCTGCTCCACATGGAGTGTAATTTTACAAAACTAGAAGGTTAAGTGTTTTCAGTCCTGCAGAGTGAGAACCTATTTAACAGTCATATATGTTAATTAACTTAGAAATGAAAAAGGATTTTAGCAAGAATATTTTACACAATCATAATGACTGATATGCATGCATGTCTCCTTCCCAGCTTTCCTTAAGAATTCTTTAAGTTGTTGCCATTTTATGAAGAGGAATATCCCAGGAGAAACAAGCCTAAAACAAAGGACCAAACTACACAATCTCTCTCTCTCTCACTCCCCCCACCCTCTAAGGGAATAGGGAGAGATAATATAAGAAAAAAGGCTCAAGGTTTGAGATAAGGACAGGGAGAGATCCTTAAAATTACCAATATGGACAAAACAGACACGACTTGGGGAAAACTATTTGTTTATTACAAAAATCAAAGCAGAATAATGAGAAAGAGAACAAGATAACTTCCCTTCACCCCACCCTCTTCCCAGGCTTAATATTATCTTTACCTCCTGCCCCACCCCCCCCACTCCAAGCGACACAGAGGGGAATAGGGAATGGGGGTTACGGTCAGTTCATCACACATTGCTTTATGCTGCTCTTTTCTACTCCGGGGAAGAACTCCTCACATTCCTCCCCTGATCCATCGTGGGGTCCCTCCCACGGGCTACAGTCCTTCGTGAAACTGCTCCGGCATGGGTCGTTTTTCCACAGGGTGCAGTTCCTCCAGAATGGCTGTGCCAGCACGGGCCCACCACAGGCCACAGCCTCCTTCAGGCATCCGCCTGCCCCAGCATGGGGTCCTCAATGGCCTGCAGGTGGATCTCTGGTCCTCCTTGGGCCTCCATGGGCTGCAGGGGAACAACCTGCTCCACCATGGTCATCACCACAGGCTGCAGGGGAATCTTGGCCAGGAGCTCCCCTCCCCTCCTTCTTCACTGACCTTGGCATCTTGTGAGAAACAACCACTCACCATGAGTAATTTGCAGAGAACAAAGTCACCAGAGCGAAATATTTTTTTATTTGCGAGTCAGCTGAGTCAGGTGCGTCTTAGAGCCGAGACACACTTCTTAGTTCGGAGTTACAATATTTGTACCCTTCCTGCAATCACCCAATTTGTCTGTCTCCTTTTTCTTCTTTTCCTTTCTTTGTTGGAGGTCACAATCTATGTGACTGCATCCCTGTTTCCCATGCTCCCCCCCTCACCCCCCACCTCCACTTCCTGGTTTTCTGTATGTCCCAAAATAAGATATAAGATCTGGTTAACTATATGGCCCAAGGTAAGGTCTGGTTCTCAAGATAAGGTTCCAAAAAGGCTTAAGCAAAACCTCACGCCCTTTTATCACAATCTGCAGCCATTCCTCTCACAAAAAAAAATTCCTCACAACCAGGAGGCAGATGCCTCTCAGGTTCTCTTCACATCTCCTCTCTTCACTTTTTGCAGCCAGGCTGGGCCCCTACAGCTGCCCAGCGGGAGGTCAGAGGGTGAGGGCCACAGGCCCACAAGGCTCACGCCTCCCTCTCTCTGCCCTCACTCCAGCTTCTTCACATCTTCACTTCTTTTTTTTTCCTGTTTTTCCCCTTCTTAAATACGTTACCGCAGAGGTGTTATCAGGGAATATTCTGCTACCAATTTGCTAGGCCCTTGCCAGCAGCAAGTCCACCCTAGGCCCAGCCGAGTCCACTGGACAAAGGGGAACAACTTCTTGCAGCTTCTTGCAGAAGCTGCCACCGCCCCTCTAAATAAAACGAACACATGTACACTGCTGCCTATAAAGAAAGTAGTCTACAGGAAGATTTCTACAGACTTCAAGGAGATAAAAAGCTGACTGCTCTGAGGATAGTGCTTCTGGACTCCAGTGCAGGAAGCGGAGAGGTCCTGATGGCTGCTCTCCTGATGCACTGCTATGCCCTGCATAACAGATTTGTGCATGGGCAAAGGACTCTAGGTAGGACTGTCTATGCAGAGCGCATCAGAGAGCTAAAATATACACCTGGGTTATCAGTCAAACTGCCTCTACAACAATGAAGTGACATTGAATTAGACATCCGCCTTGGATAACACACACTAACCTCCAGAAATACCTTTCTCTGTACTAACTGCACAAGGACTCAAAACAATTAGTTTCAGTACAAATACCCACATTGCAAGCATCTGAAGCTGATCAAAATAATCCTACACAGTCCCATACAAAGATGCAAATCTCAGATTTGCAGAATACAAACTCAGGAAGAATTTGGTAATTTACCACAAGCATGGAAATCATGACAAGAGCTATGAATGACAGAGAATTGGCATACCAAGCATAGTATGCTCTTACCTAAAAAATATTATAAAGGAGATTAGGCAAGACTTGCCCATTTATATGTTCCTGCAATACTTAAAGCGTGTGACATTATCTTCCTCCCTGGAAAACTGTCCCACAGACGCTTTGGCTTCACAAATACACACATAATTAGTCCCTGATCCCATAGAGTTGCAGGCACATTCATTAAGACCACTTTAATTTAAGAGAGCTTACTTTCTTAGGTGTCTCTAGGAGAGCTCACCAGACGGCTGTTCAGAACCTAAGTCAAGCTTATGCCCATGATCTGCCTCAGTGGGATCCTGCTATGTCTGCATTGACTACCAAGGGAACTTGGGGAGACAAGTCTCCTTAAAATTAGCCTTTGTAAATATCCCCTGCTCGTGCACACTTAACAATTTCCACGAAGAAAGGTTACATGCTACAAGTTTATAGCTGTGTTTTTCAGCACTAAATTTCCATCTTAACCAGCCCACAATACTGTAATTATTTTATCTTTTAAAAATACATCATAATTATTTTCATATAAACTAAAAGCATTCTACAGATTCAGTAGAATCCATATCTGAAAGCGATTGCTTCTAGGAATAGCTAGTTCAAAGCACAGCAAAGGACTGATTGTTCTTGACAAAGTTAAAAAAAAAAAAACAACACAGAAGCTGATTAAAAATATTATTTACTGACCCTCTGCCTAAGGCTCAGTAGCAACGTTGTTAAGTCCAATATCTTTGAGGCTGAACAGTTACAAAAACACACTTCAGTAACATTGAAATTTGGAAAGTAAAAATTGTTAAAAGCTAAGAAGGTAATCAGGAAAGGTTACTAAATTAAAATGTAAAGAAATAAAAATAGACTCAGCTTGCAAGTACCGACAAAGCCTGAAGGTATACATACCTGCAAATGGAAAGAACAAGGAAGTGGTAAGTGTCAGTCTGGCTAATAGATAAGATGCCAAAAGTGGCACGAACAAGTAAGATCTTTCATTCAGAATATCAAAATTCTCTTCTAGTGATGTTGTTTGAAAAGAGCCTAAACTTTATTTATCTTTATCCACTTGTAAATGGAAAGTCTTAGAAGTCCAAGATGCAGTAATATGAAAGCTGAAAGGGAATTAACCGAATCTGTAAACACAAATAATTAATTATCCACATCAATTAGACACAGGAAGTATATGAGAAAAATCTACAAAATAAAAGAACAATTAAAGAAGATCAGAACTTCTCTAAAAAGCAAACCTGTTTCATTACGATGCAGGATGCCGGAAAAATGCCTCCTTTTTTCTTAATAGAAAGATGACTTAGATGACTTAATACAGGCAAAATATTTTGGGTATAACTGAACTGTATCACAAGATAGTGGAGCTGTGACCGTGACAGTACTCGAGCAGAGGCATGTGCAACTCTGCTACTTGGGTACTTGGGTAGTCTTGAGAACCTCTCTCATTCACAGTAAATCCATGACACAGCTAAAGCATGAAGAGAAAACGCACAGAAGTATATAGTGTAGTAAAGCAAAAAGGAATGCAGCCTAATTGTCACATGTCCAAGAATTCCTTGGGAACGTACAACACTATGCAAATGATTATATCTCATTAAAATTTTTCACTATTACAAGTAAGCTGAAGAACGACAAACTGGAAGCTAGCTAGTGTTAAAGGTTAATTGCAAGGCACCTGAAGACCTCATGCAAAGATCAGTTGTTTAAAGCATTCATCGATAATGTATAATGCAGAATGCACAAAGCTACTCTGCTTAACCAAGACCGGAAGAAACTGAGGAACTTCAGAAATAACATCCTCAGACAAATAAACTAAGCCTGAACAGCAGATAAAATCCAACAGAAATTAATATAAAATCATTCTTTCTATTTGAACTATTCATAGGCCTTGTGAGAAACTTAACAAACTGTGTATGTTCAGGAAGGTGGCTTGCTATTGTTGTGTACAGTCACAAGGGAACCTCTGCAGAGTGGGCAAACTTATCCAAAATGCTTATAGAAAATCAGGGTGCCTAAAGACTGTGATATTACAAGTACTTGGGAGAACAACTGGGAGAACAAGGAACTGCTCACCGTAGCAGAAGAGCAGGTGCGGGAACACCTAAGGAACTTGAAAGTGCACAAGTCCATGGGACACGAAGAGATGCATCCACAAGTCCTGAGGGAACTGGCAGATGAAGTTGTCAAACCACTGGCCATTTTATTTGAGAAGTCATGGCAGTCTGGTGAGGTTCCCAATGACTGGAAGAGGGTTAACATAACCCCCATTTTTAAAAGGAGAAACAAGGAAGACCCAGGGAATTAAAGGCCGGTCAGCCTCCTCTCTGTGCCTGGCAAGGTCATGGAGCAGATCCTCCTGGAAACCATGCTAAGGCACAACGGAAAGCAAGGGGGTGATTGGTGACAGCCAACATGGTTTCACAAAGGGCAGATCATACCTGGAAAATCTGATGGCCTTCTATGAGGGGGTTACAGCATCAGTGGACAAGAGATGAGCAACAGACATCATCTGCCTGTACTTGTGCAAGGCATTTGACACTGTCCCACACAACATCCTTCTCTCTAAACTGGAGAGACATGGGTTTGATGGATGGACCACTCAGTGGATAGGGAATTGGCTGGATGGCCGTACTCAGAGAGTGGTGGTCAATGACTCAATGTCCAAGTGGAGACTGCTGACGAGTGGCGTTCCTCAGGAGTCCGTGTTGGGCCCAGCCCTGTTCAACATCTTTGTCGGCAACATGGACAGTGGGATAGAGTGCACCATCAGCAAGTTTGCTGACAGGATCAAGCTGTGTGGTGCAGTTGAAACACTGGAGGGAACAGAGGCCATCCAAAGGGACCTTGACAGGCTAGAGAGGTGGTCCAATGCAAACCTCATGAAGTTCAACCAGGCCAAGTGCAAGGTCCTGCATGTGGGTCAGGGCAATCCCAGGCACAGATACAGGCTAGGTGGAGAATGGATTGAGAGCAACCCTGAGGAGAAGGAATTGGGAGTGCTAGTGGGTGAGAAGCTCAACAAGAGCTCACAATGTGCCCTTCCAGCCTGGAAAGCTGTCCCTCTACTCTGCTCTGGTGACACCCCACCTGGAGTACTGGGTCCAGTTCCAGAGCTCCCAACATAAGGACATGGACCTCTTGGAGATGGTCCAGAGGAGGACCACAAAGATGATCAGAGGGCTGGAGCACCTTTCCTATGAAGACAGGCTGAGAGAGTTGGGGCTGTTCAGCCTGGAGGAGCCCTTATAGCGGCCTTCCAATACCTAAAGGGGCCTACAGAAAAGAGGGGGAAAACTCTTTAGCAGGGCCTGTTGTGACAGGATGAGGGGTAATGGTTTTTAAATAGAGGGAGGTAGATTCAGACTGGATATTAGAAAAAAAAATTTTAGAATGAGGGTGGTAGAACACTGGAACAGGTTGCCCAGAGAGGTGATGGATGTCCTATCCCTGGAAACTTTCAAGGCCAGGTTGGATAAGGCTCTGAGCAACCTGATCTATTCGGAGATGTCCCTGCTTCTTGCAGGGGGGTTGGACTGCTTCTTGCAGGGAGGTTGGACTACATGTCCTTTAAAGGTCCCTTCCAACCCAAACTATTCTATGATTCTATGATCTATACTTCAATAACAAGGCTTACAAATGAAACCTGAGGCATTCCTAAGAGCACCTCTCCTCTGATGTCTGTCTAGGGTGAAGGTACACTCCTGCAAGGATACTAATATTGACACTTATTTTTGTTCAGCTTTGTATTTTTGAGACTTGCTTTCCTTTCTTCAAAGAGACTGACATTGGCCCATAGATTCAAAAGTTATTAAGGGAATCACAAAGTCTTGTATAAAATATGACTACCTAAGATTGTTTATTTAAGAAATCAAACAGTGCTATTTTGAAAACAGAAAACATCCCATCATTTTAAGTAAAAAAAAAAGGTGTCATTTTTAAGTAAAGGTTGTCATAAACTGCTCCTTCCAGTTGACATTGCTTCTTAAGAAGCAGCAGAACTCAGCATGCAACTCACAGATCCCATTTTAGTAGTCACAGGGAACATACCTATCACCATTATATTATTCTTTAAAGTCTCTGGAGTTTCCTCCTTCATCATTGTGAATACTAAAGCACAGCACTGTTTTAAAATCAGCCCATACCTCTGTTTTGACCTAATAATGAATATCTAGTTGTTTTAACCAAAAGATCAGAATCCTTCTGAAAAATTACACTTCTCAGCACATTTCTTCTGACTGCAGGAGACACAATAACAAGTCTCCCTTTACCACATCAGAAAGCACCAAGCAAAGCTCATACGTTCTGTCCTTAATCACACCCTGATGCAGGACAGTCTGAACTAGAAGAACAACTAACAAATCTTCCTCCCATAGCTTAAAGAAACCATGACTTTTATTTTAAACTTTGGAAAAAGAATGTATGCATGCTGAACAGAAAAGCTAAGGTTTTTCAGCTCTTCTGCTAACTCTTATCTGCTTCTTCCCTGACAGACATCTGACCTCACACCAAATGCTGGCATCTGCCTGGTACTCTGGCTTCAGGTATCACTGACACCTCCAGTTGGCTTCAACTGACTGCTGCTAAGGGAGCAAGCATAGTGCAGTAGCCATCTCCCTGGCTTCAATGCCATGTCACGTGTCACAGCCATGTGCATTTCTGTGTGCACATGTGGGATCTCATGCTATGTCACAGTACTCCTGTATTACTACAATGCCTTGTGTTTTATGGCTATGATGATTCCACAAATTAGAGCATTATAAGTTTTAAAAGAGCTTATTAGATGGCTGGCTGACATTTGGAGGATTAAATTTACTAATTAAATGAAAGTAAGGAGACTATTTGAACTTTTAAAGCCATTTAAACTCTTGCCAGTGATCATCTCCATGGCAGTCTCTTTTATTTCTAAGGTATACTTCTCTGAAGTATTCTGGCCTGGGGACCTGTGCATTCTGTGAGGCACTGCCTGTAGTTCCCTGATGAATTGGTTACACATTGATTATGAGAGTATTACAAATTCATACCAAAACCCAGCACCTCCATTCTATCACTACTCAGCATCTAAGTTAATCTTCTGTTTTTCTTGAAAAAAGGGAACACGCAATAGAATCATGGAATCAATAGTTCTGACTTGAACAGAAGATCTAGTGCAAATCGGGATGTAGCACTTGATCAAATTATAATCAATTTATCTAAGAATAGGTCTTCCTCAACCCTAGCATCTTGTGGAGCAGATTTCTTTCTCCTTGGAGTCCTTGACAGTTGTTTATCAAGAGGGAGCCATAAATGCAAAGTGTTCACAGGCTTCAGATCTCTCATGTGGAAGACTACAACAAAGAGAATTGAGTTTGGACTGAAAAAATGTGGATGCTGTTTATGTTGGGGACTTGAAGAAATATGTTCCCTAGGCTGCTGCACAGAGTATGAAGACAAGATAGCTAGATGGTGGAGAAGCACAATTTATGTGGAGGTGATACTTCTCAGCAATTAAGGTTTTGAGGACATGGCTGGCAAACAAGACAGATTTGATTGAGAGAAAGGGTTAAGAAATTTTAGTGGATATGGCCTTGATTAATTATTGCTGTGAATACTAAGATGATAAATGATGCTTGAAACACTTGCTTAACGATTTGCTAGACCTTTCATGGGGAGTTTTTGCAATTCTTCATGAAAAGACAGTTCCTGATAAGGACTAGGGGGCCTCCTTCAAGAAACAGCTAAAACTGACCCTACAGCTTGAATAAAAGCCAAGATATAACTGCACCTGCACGAGAACAAAAGGTTACTAGCGGTGACAAAGAAGAGTCA
Source organism: Tetrax tetrax (assembly GCA_009806455.1). Classification (NCBI taxonomy): domain Eukaryota; kingdom Metazoa; phylum Chordata; class Aves; order Otidiformes; family Otididae; genus Tetrax; species Tetrax tetrax. Next base: position 10,112 of record WHYT01013260.1, read on the forward strand.
CCTACCTTCATCTCCACAACCCCCGACGACCACCACCACGGGGCACTGCACAAGTGCAGATGGGAGGAGTTTATGGAAATGACCCCTTGGGACTAATTTTAATACGAAGCAGGGATAGGTCATGCATATGTATAAGTGTATTGTGAAACTTCATGCATATGTAACACCTGGTTGTATAAATTCAAAGTGAGTTGCCACGTCAGGCGCGCACAATTTTGGTGGGACTACCCCCCGTGCTGCCCGGCGCTGTAATAAAGGATACCTGCTTAATAGTTACATGGACTATTAAGTTTCTCTTATTTTAGCTTTTTCGGCTTCAGATGAAGTTGTGTTTTGCTGAAGGGGAAAACACATTTTCAGCATATTGTTAACTGTAATTTGATACAAGATGTGTGGCTTTTTCAGGCACATCCATTCCCTTCATTTCTTGTCACATGCCTGTGGTATCATTAGACTGCTAGGGGTCATAGGCAAGGAACATTTCTCTAATTTTCTTTTTTCTTGGGGAATCTGGCACAATGTAAGTGCAATGACCAAAACATAAGCCACAGTAATGATATGGATCACATTTTGCCTACAATAACCTCTCTGAAAACCTACCATCATTTCTGTGACAAGGAGTGCTCTCTGTGAAGAACTAATTTTACTCTCTATCTTCTTATATAAAAGTAGTTTTACAGCATACTGCCAGTATTCCTATTTTCCATTATCCTGTATTTTTTCCATGCAGGACAGGAATGTAAATATTGAAAATATTGAAATATTTTCCCTATTTTGTGCAAACAAAACCAATAAAAACACTGATGACCTCCAAGGAGGGGGAAGAAAAGTATATTTAAAAATAGCAACTTAAGCTTGTGAGAGACAGAAAGAGTTAATGTGTGTTGATGTCTCAAACACTGTTGTGGAGCAGGGTGCAGTTTGCATAGCGGCGGTAGGAGTTTGGTGACACAGGAGGTGAAGGTGACACAGGAGGTGGAGGCCGCATGGGGGATACACAGCTCCAGAGGTCCCTGTTAACAACTTGCCATATATGGCAAGGGGTCACACAGCGGTCATCTGAGGAATGGGGCTTCCGATCACCCCTCACATTTAGCGCCTGCTTTGCACCTGCGTAGAGGACTCAGAACTCTCTGGAACCCACCACCAGAATCCATGTGCCTGCCACCCCACTGGAGGATTCATGCACGCCAGCCCGTCATCATAGTCACTGGAACCAAGGGTGGCGATACCTCTTTCCCTCTCTTTGTCTTTTTCATCTTCTCCTTTTCCTTCTTAGAAACGTTCTGATAAGAGTCCCGGCTATCAATCCCTTTATGCTTTCCAAGTTTTCAAAGTTAAGTCATTCCACTGAATGTTAAATAAAATGTTAAATCGATCATTTGGTGTAGTTTCACCAGTTTCAGTCTGAGGGAATCATGAACCTACTACGGCCCTGGGTAATAACTAAGCTTCTTTCCTAAACAACTAAAACACACCGTTTTCTCTCCAGAATATTAACAAAAAATGGAAGATTTAGAAAACTCATTACATATGGGGCTGAATCAATCGGTTACAGATTTCTAACATGTTACTCATGCATCGTTTTTCAGAAGGGAATTTAAATTAAATTGAAATAAGAATATTGTACTTACTGTAGCTAATTCATCAAATTTGCCAAAAAGCTCATTCAGCAGCTTCACCAGCTCTTGGGCAGTACACTGTGATGCCAAACTAGTGAACCCCACAATGTCTGCAAACAAAATGCTGTAAAGGAAAAAGACAGAGAGGTATCAATACAAAAGTAATCTTCAAATTCTCATTATCCTCTTTTATGGCATCAATGTGTTCCAAAGCACAAACTCAAACAAGCCCTGAAATGCTACCAATAAAGTGCTAGTTGGAAGAAAAATGGCAAAGATTCAGACAAATAGGCATCAGTCTGGTGCTGACCACTGTTGTAGAGAGCTCCGTGATGCTTTCAATGCCTGTCTACCTATCCTATTTATCTATCTGGTGTACATATGGCAAAGCATCTCAATCACAAGATTCCCCCATGAGCACTCCAGGAGCAGAGAGAACAATTGCTCTTTACAGCTGGGATCTTCTCAGCTCGATTGATTTCAAAGACAGTTTTTGCACTGGTAGAGTTCCACAGTAAACCTTGCATGAGGTTTACTAAGAAAGACAGGAGTTAATAACTTGCATGAGGTTTACTAAGAAAGACAGGAGTTAATAACTTGCATGCAGTAGCTCTGTGATGTGGTTTTATTGGTCCTCATGAGGAGCTAGCATTCACAGTGTCAGGCCAGGCTTCTCTGTACTGTGCTGTCTGTCTCAGGTAAGTGTCCAGCATCCATCAATGTTAGTTAGCATGGTTTTAATGTCCAACAGTTCAATCTATTTTAACAATCCCTACCCATCTGTGATGATAAGGGGAGATACTTGAAAGAAGCACGGATACTACTGTGATAGAATAAAAATTCTTGTGCAGATCCTGAAACTCAAGAGAGTATGGAGCTGTGATCCTTTTAATTATTTAGATTCCTTCATTTGCTGGCAGAGGCCCAGAGACCACAGCAGAAACCTAATGCATTTATGTCCAACATCCAGACTATAAACGTCAAACAAGTTTTTATTTATGCAAATGCTAACAAACAGTTCCATGCTACACATCCTGAGTATACTTAACATACTCTAAAACTTAGCTTGCAAACTGTAAGTTAAATTAAGCATTATGTACTCCTCAGCAAATCTTCACTTCATAGACCAAATAGCAGGTGCTTGCAAAGCAGGACTAACAAGTCTACTGTTTCCCATTCACTATAACCAAGTCTGAACTCTCCCATGAAGCTACAAAAAAGAGCAAATACAACTACTGGCTCAGCCCCTGTTTCTGTAATCTAATTTAACTCAGTTGCTAAAACTTCTTGTCCTCCAGCACAAAAATGACTCATCCAAAGTTAGACGGCTTTAATCTAGAAACAAAGCCTCTATGTTGTCATGTTCATCCTATTTCATTCCTATGCTGTTTAAACACAACAAAGAGGGTTCTTAAAATAAAACATTCAGCATTTAGTCAATTTTACCAGCTTATGACTCTGCTATCTTCAATGTGAACCAACCAAGTGATGGGTAAGGTAAAAGGCATTAACAGAGTGCAATACTGCCAGTAAAGTGCTCTGCATATTTAGCCTTGAAGATCTACTTACTCTCTTAATTCTAGACTGATATCCTTGTTGTTTGACAATCCTAGGATGGTCTTTCTGGAAATTTATCAGTTAATATAAAATGATTCTCCTAAATTCCTTGAAGATTTTCAGATATACTTAAATGTACATCAAAGTCAATATACAATATACAAATTCACATCAGAATTCATACAGTTGAAAAAGAGATTTAAAAACAACTACAACTGTTGGATGTAATCCAACATGTCACGTAGTTTCCAGGTTTTGGTTATTCCGGAGTGGCAGTGTAGATGCTATTTTATAACAGCTTCTGCAAGCTTCTCTGCCATTTTACATCTCATCCTTTGCACATTCTACATTTTGATTGTTTTTATTTTTCTGTTTCGATTTTAAATATGGCAGTCCACATTTTTATCATGTCTAACTACATTTACAGAACACTAATATCTCCCACAGCACAAAAAAAATGCAGCATGAAAAAAACAGCATTTGGCAGGGTGCTTAGGCCTTGAAGATAATAACTATGTTATCTGTTTACCAAGGTCTTTAACAATTAAGAACATACACAGACACACAAACCAGAGATGTCTAGTGTTTGTGGAGACTATATAACAATGCCTTAACAACTAACAGAGCAACCATTACACTGCTGACATGTACACTTACATCAAAACCTGTCAATTAGTTAAGCACAGAGCACAGAAAATACACTCATGCACAGTTATTCAGTTAAAAGGAAAGTTATTTTACATATGACTATTTTAATGTCAGTATGGGATCCTTGTTAATCCTTTAAACATTTAAAAAGAGTATTTATAATGCTTAGCCCTCAGCATTTGATTCAAAACACTGATAATTATATTAAAAAAAAAGTTAAATCCATCGAAGTACTGACAATACATAATTGAACATGTAATTACAAATTTAGGTAAAATATGCAATTATTGTGTGCTGAGACACAGCTGTCATTCAGTTATGCCTGTAAATTATTTCATACTGCAGCTAACTACATGTATATATTTTAAAGCTAACAGAATGTGTTAGGCAATATGACTACTACACACTTTTTTTTGTCACAAGGGTTTTTTTTTTAAATGTATGTGTCTTTTTACAAAATTTGTAACTGCACTTTAATATAATATTCTTAAAATGTGCAAAGTATAACTCCTGTGTCCGGATATAGCACAGCAGACGGGAGCAATGCTGTGAGTACAAACCCTGCCTTTTTTTTTAGATAAATTCTGCTTATTTCTACCATCATGAGATGTTATAACGATAGCAGCTACTGCATTTCTTTTGAATGTAGGCTGAAATACAAATGACCAAATCTGATTTTTCAGCAAGGATGGTACAGAGCAGCCAGTGGATGAGCAGGGGCTTTGCAGACCCAAAGTGCAACTGGGACTGTGAGCCTGCTGCTTCCATACTCTGTTGCCTCTCAGAGGTGCCAGTCCAGAGGAAGGTGATCCCCTCTGGCACACATGGAGCTCTGATATTCTAAAAATGGCATTGAAACTCATTAGCTTGTTCATTTTATTTTAGCTAGTGCCCTGACCAATATTATCTCTTGCATCTCTTCACCTGTCTGTATCCATCTGTTGCGTCTTCCCTTACTACTTCGACTACAAATGTTGAGGGGCAGTGCCAACACTTACTCGTTACTGTACAAGGTCTAACACAAATTAGATGGATGGTAGAACAAAGGTAGGCCTCGAGGGTGGAGTGTAAAACAGGCCCTGAGTCTGTACTTTGGAGGCAGAGAAGATCAAGGAACACCGTGACCTGTTCTCAAGAGCATATATGGAGACTTTTTAGGGAGGTTCAACCAGCTGATTTGCGGAGGGATCTCTCTGACAACTAGACTAGGAGACTAGTTTGAAAACATTCTTTCTAATGGCTTTACCTGAGATGAAGACACACTTTTGTTACTGGTTTTCTCTCTCAAGGTAAGACCTATGGTTACTCTTTCCGTGACTTAAAACCCCCATCGCTCCATAACAGGTTCTGGTGATATCTAATCAACTGCTTGTTGGGGCAGCTGCACCTAGGTTAGTATTGCCTTTCTTCTTGCAGTGCTCTCGGATCAAGGCTAAAACCCAGTTTTGACTAGTTTTCTGTGGCTGTTTTCTTGAAACTTTCAACTGGTTTTACTCTCATTTAACAAAATAAGCTTAACACTATATTGCTTTTTATATAATAATATTTCAGTTTTAACATTTTTTTCAAAATGTATTAATTGCTAGAGTGTAGCTTAAATACGTCCCACTGAAAACCTGGCCTATCTAACATTTACATACTCATCTTTCTACGTTTGACAGGAAAATAATCTTATTTCTGACAGGAAGCTAGCCAATTTTTTTCATTAATAATATTTTATACATAAATGTCTTGTTTTAGTTACCAATAATACTAAATGATCTTACAACAACTATGTTCAAAACATTTTGAAATATATCTAATATAAAAAAGTTACCTGCAACTGTAAAAATCACCAGATTTGCAAATAAATTTCTTCAAAGGAGTTTAGCTTGCTACAGAACATTTCCTGTTACAGATGCTATGCACTGCATCTTTCCCTCTGATCTTAGAATACTTCTTCCTTTCTTAATGAAATGCACCTAACTTTCTGAAAAGATATCTTTTTCAAAAAAAAAGCTTGAAAAAACGGTTCCTCCAAAAACAGTGTACAGTAATCACATCTACATTTACTGATTAACAGTTCCTGCTACATGCTCCACACACAAACATGCCTAAGCTCTAATATCCACTCAAGTTCAGTAGAAGACTGTACAGCCCACAGACTATTGCAACAAAGTATATATAACTGTATCTTAATGTGTAACTACAGATTTGTAAGCACTGGAGAGCAGTGTTTTTATTTTGACTGTTTGTTTCTGTCCTAATTTATTAATAACATAGACAGAGAGAGTGAGTACTGCCTCAGTAAGTTTGTGGATGGTATCAAACTGAGTGATGCAGTTGATTTGCTGGAGGGAAGGGATGCCATTCAGAGGGACCTTGACAGGCTTGAGGAGTAGCCTGCTGTGAAACTCATGACGTTCAACAAGGCAAAGTGCAAGGTCCTGCACCTGGGTTAGGGCAATCCCAAACACAGATACAGACTGAGGGATGAATGGATTGACAGCAGTCCTGCAGAGGAGGACTTGGGGATACTGCTGGATGAAATCTTGGACATGAGTTGACACTGTGCGTTTGCAGCCCGGAAAGCCATTGCATCCCAGGAGGCATAAAAGTAACCATGGCCCAAACGTAAACCATTCTATTATTCCATGATTCTAACTTTCAGTGAAGGTTTCCTAAGTTGTTGGGGTTTTGTTTGTTTTTGTTTGTTTGTTTGTTTGTTTTTGGGGGGGTGGTTTGTTTTCGTTTTTTTTTTTTAAATTACCTGGAGCATTTGATTTGATATGCAAGCAGCTATTTCTAACTGCTTCTGGTATAAAAATTTGTGGAAAAAAAAAAGTAAAGCAACACTGCAGTGAGCAACTTCATGAAAGAAAGTATTATAAACAGTATTTTCTCTCATCTCTGTCACAAACAAGGAGTTGAGCTGGTTCAGCACAGGCATACGAGTTACCTACATCATTATCTCATACTTTTTGTGATACCAGACTGTCGTAGTTCAGCCCCGATCGGGACAGACTATGCAGTCTCTCTCCCGCTCCCCCCACCCTCCGAAAGAATAGGGGGAGATGATATAAGAAAAACAGCTCGAGGTTTGAGATAAAGACAGGGAGGAATCCTTAAAGTTACCGCCACGGGCAAAACAGACTCGACTTGGGGAAAACTATTCATTTATTACTAAAACTAGCAGGAGAATGAGACAGGGAACGAGATAACCTCCCCCCACCCCTCCCTCTTCCCAGGCTTAACATTTATCTCTACTACCTTCCCCTCCCGAGCGGCATAGGCGGGGGGGAAAGGGAATGGGGGTCGCGGTCAGTTCATCACGCGTTGTTTCATGCCGCTGCTTCATCGTCGGGGGAGGAACTCCTCGCATTCCTCCCCTGCTCCTTCGTGGGGTCCCTCCCACGGGCCACAGTCCTTCGTGAAACTGCTCCGGCATGGGTCATCTCTTCCACGGAGTGCAGTCCCTCCAGAACAGCTGCCCCAGCGGGCCCTCCACAGGCCACAGCCTCCTTCAGGCCTCCACCTGCTCCGGCGTGGGGTCCTCCACGGGCTGCAGGTGAATCTCTGCCCCTCCGTGGACCTCCATGGGCTGCAGATGGACAACCTGCTCCACCATGGTCATCACCACAGGCTGCAGGGGAATCGTGGCCGGGAGCCACATTACTCCTCCCCCTCCTTCTTCACTGACCTCGGCGCCTGCAGCCGTTCCTCACAACAGGCTGGCAGACGCCTCTCAGGATCCTTTTTACATCTTATTCACTGCTCATCTCCTCTCCACTTCTTGCAGCCAGCCCAGGCCCGAGTTGTGCCCAGTCGGCTGCCTGGCGGGAGGCCAGAGGGTGAGGCCTGCAAGGCCCACAAGGCTCGCGCCTCCCCCTCTCTGTCCCCACTCAGCTGCTTCACATCTTCTCCTTTTTTTTTTTTTTCCTGTTTTTTTCCCCTTCTTAAATACGTTTTTC